>JAZHYW010068929.1:0-18448 GCA_037355805.1 Ixodes ricinus
TGAACGGTTTTACTGAGCGCCGTAAAATGCCCCGCCGCTGCCTTATATCTTTCTAAAAAGAGTTTATTCCGGCGGTTTTAGATGATACTTAGCAAGGTTCTCGTGAACCATACGTTTATATTTACGGATTAAAAAACAATATTTATTTCTTGTTAATTTATTATTTTTCTAATTGTAAGGTTTTGCAATCCATGACGTCCGCCATGGTTGGTGGTTTGTTCCTGCAAGACGTATACTTTTATTTCGAACAGTATAATTAGGGAATGTTTGCAGGCTTACAAATATCGTTTCAACGCAAAGTGTGCGTTTTTTTTTATCATTCGGCATGGGCATTATTGAACTTCAAATACTGATTGCAATTTCGCTACGTTATCATATGGTATTCGTCAGGAGATTTTGCTTAATAATAGACGAAAAATAAGTTTTCCCAAGTCTCCTATATTTCTCAAAGACACTGACGATAATTTTGTGTCTAAGCCAGGGGTGCCTCCATAATCGACTACCTCATTGGCAGGCTCACAAGATCGTGTGGGTAGTTTCAAAATTACTACTGGTGCGTTATTGACGACAATCAATGTGTGAGACCTATATTTTGACAGTTGAATACGTCAGCCCCGTGTTCAAACAGCGAAAGAAAACAAAACGGCGGCTGGTCAAGAAAATAAAAAGATATCCTTTCTGTATAAGGTTTTTTCAAATATAAATGCTGGAGAAATTCAGCCATCTTTGTTACGTCTTTATATTGAGCGAAACAGTGCGAAGCCGAGGGATGACACCGCATAGAGGGGTCTGCTTGGCAGCAGCTTGAGCCCAAGCTTGCGTTTCCGCGTTGGTAGCAGATGGCATTTCGAAGATGGCGTGGCTGTGCCGGCTTCAGGCAGCGTATTCGAATGCTCGTCTATTGACAGTCGGTGTCCATAGCAGACGTACTTAATCGTTCAGAAGGAGGCGGCTTTTGAGCTTTTTTTGCCGTGCCTCTTCAATGGGGAGAACCTTAAGTCAAACTTGTCGGCGAGCGAATCCCGTGTATGTCACTTTCTGTACCAGAAGCGGAGGTTTTGCTCCAATTCCGGTCTGCTTCAAACCGCTTATTTAATCAATTAATTTTTTTTCCAGAGTTAAAGATGATATTTGCTTTTCCGTTTTTGGACAGAAGCTTGGAACGTGCTCATCACTGGGCCCGAACAGCCACTCAAACTCTGCTGGCTTTTGTCGAGGTTCTCCGCTGTTGTCGGCAGCACCCGACCTCCTGAAAACAAGAAAGGGGGAGAATCGACAGTGGGGACGCGAGGAGCAACGTTAGAGCTTTTGCGTGGTTGATGTCTCTCACTCTACAGGGACACTGACCGATCCCCCCCTCTCCTCCCCAAAAAAAAAAATTGTTTTGTTATTTTTTGCCAAGAGATTTATTATGGTGTCAGGGGACTACCAAATCGATATTTTTGTTACAGCGTGTCACTTATACTATTTAATAATGTAAAAAAGCAAGAAACTGCTTGGAACCGACACTGAAACTAGACTGGGAAGGATGAAGATATATAGAGAAGAAGAAAGTTACAAAAAATTACGACTGTAAACATGATGTTTTTTTTTTCTTCTATTAACGTATTTGCAGCTTTTAGAAGACGCACAAAATGGGTAATTGCATTTGTTTTGTATTTTTAAATTGACTGTGTTCTTCCCATGACCCACGACTTGATCATATTTGTGGTTGTGGCTGTGCCAAAGAAAACAGCACGTGACCACGGAGAAGAGAGTGAGCGCGAGTCGAACCCGCAAGTTCTCGATCGGCGGTTTCGGACGGAAAGAAAACGAATTTCGATCCGCAAATTGTGTTCTGGGTAGTGTGGCTTTCATATGTCATGTACAAATAAAGACATTGGCGAGCATAAATACCCTGTCAGTCTTCCTCTAAAGCAGGGGCCTCCAAACGTTTTGGCTAAGGGGCCGGATCGGGGATCTGTCGCGGTCTCGAGGACCGGGACATAAACAAGTAAATACAAATAGGGAACAGAAATAAATATCATATATAATCATTTAAATACAAAATTGATTAGAGTAGTCATGAAAAAAGAATCTAAGACAATCATGAATACATATATATACTTTATATTAAAATGTAATTTAGCTAAGAATAGCATTACACAATTATTGGGACAAATAAAACTCATCAATTCAAGCGCCTAGTAACTTTGGCCTGTTCAAAAGGGCCCAACACTAATCAGAATGGTAGAACTGAACGGCTAACAATATGAAATAGTCATATATGATGCTGTCAAAAACATATGCTGCGTGAAAGGAATTGTACAGCACTGATTAGTTACACAGATACGAATCAGGGGCACTAAGAATAGTGTTGCTAGTGATTTCGATGTCCAATGAATAATATGGCGAGTGGACCTGCGTTACAACAGAACAGTCTCTTCTCGTTCTTCGTAGTGTCTTAGTTTGCGAAGTTGGCGCGCGGCAATGTTCTTTACTGTGGGCGCTGTAACAGTGGACTGGCTGGAGCGGGCCACGGGACGGGTTTCATTGGAGACCATGGTCAGTCACGGGCCGTCGTCAGACCTCCGCGGGCCGGATTTGCCCCGCGGGCCGGGGTTTGGAGACACCTGCTCTAAAGTAAACGCGCTCGCCGCAACGTTCACTCTTTGTTTTCCTTTTTTTTTAAAAAGTGCGTTCTTTTTTTTTTTTCGCACGTGTGTTGTTGTTTATGTTTAGACAGCCTTTTATTCCGGCTGGTGCAGGATCTGCTACTTAAACTAAATACGAGTTTTTTGTTTGTGTTTTTGCTGTATCGTATCGGAACACTCTGGCACCATCCTCGGCCACTTGTGATCTCCTGGTTCCCTATTCCACATCCTGCGTGCACATCCAAGAACGGGCTGTACGAATAGCGCATCGTCGAGCACTTTGACCTCGAGTTTCCTCACCTTGTTCAATCGAACACAGCAAATTACGAATGTTGATCAAACGCTGCACCCGTCGCTATATACATCAGATGCAGCAGCGGCACCACGAGTGCCGCATCTCAGCTTCGGTGCGAAGCAGGCATCCAGCTTTCAGAACATGTGGAAGGTACATCAGGTAGCCCTTTTCATCGCTCCCTATTTGAATTCTTCAGTTACATATTATCCGGTGTACCTACTTTTATTCCGGGAACTGATATAGCCTATAGAGGTAACGGAAAACGTTCTAGACTTATTAGAGAATCCGTAATAAATGTAAGTAGTTCTCAGCCCTGAAGGTAAAGCTAAAACATATACATTTAATGAAATGAACATGTGCCTACAAACTTAAAAAGAAAGTACAATTCCTCTTGCATCGGCGACGGAAGAGCGACCTTCCCGAAGCAGCGCTTTACCGCTGCGTTTATCGACGCGGTACGTTTAAGAGTCTTCCTAACCAGAATACACGATGAAAGCCGAGAATGGGCTGAAGCATTCTAAAAGAACACAAAAAAAGCGCGCAAAGCAAGGTGGAGCTCCGTTCAGACCGGCCAATGCACTATGCGTGCGTTGCTAACTCCGCCACGAACGCGGCAGCATAAGCTTGTCTGATATCCACTACGCAGCCGATACGACACACCCAGATTTCTGTGCACAACAACTGAATCGCTCAGCCTTTTAGTAGGAACTTTGCAATCATGAGGTTTCGTCAATGAAGTAATTCTTAGTATAGTGGTTCGTAATTAAATTGTGCATTCTTTCTTCAAAATGTAATAAATAAAAAAGTAGATCAGTGGCCTTTTTTTTGTGTGTTTTGCTGCATCGACGATACTGCATACCTGTAGAGATTGGAGCCCAGCGACACAACTCGTAGTGCGTATCTTCGACGGCCTTTGGACGGCCCGTTGTGCCCGATGTAAAGCAGAGAGCGATCAGTTCTTTTCAACATCGACCTCTGGAAGATCAACAAAGCTTTCCTCCGGTACGTTCTGAAAATTTTGCACCGAAATGAATCCAGGCTTATCACCTACAACAAAGCGTTCCTGGAAATTAAAAAAAGTATCAAACAAGAGACCGTTTTTATATTCTACGAATATTGCCAACTGAATACATTTAAACGACAGCTATACACACCCTCACAAATTGATGTTACCAGAAGTATATTGAAAAGACACCGTCATATTGTCATGAGTGAAGAGGTAATGGAACAAAGAATACCTGGGGAAACTGAGGCGTTTAATGGGGCGAACTCGTGCCCAAAAATAAAATGGAAAATAAGACAACAGCAGAGCGTCGCGGGCGTCGCAGGCGGCGATGCAGCAGGATCGAACGCTGAGGCGAAACTGACTTTGGCTCGCCACGCGAAGCCCTTATGTACACGCGTGGGCTTCGGAATGACCGGCTTCGAAAGTTCGACGCGTAGAACATTCGGACCTCGAACACGCAACAGGATTCTCGAATTTGCAAGAACACTGAATTGCAGGAATAAAGAAAAGAAGCATCGCTCCCAGGAATCGAACCCTGGTTTTTCGCGTGGGAGGCAGGCACAATAACCGCTAGGCCACGCGCGCACGGCAATATAGACACAATTAACGTAATACACGTTGGAGGGCTTTACACTTTTCAGTGTTACGAAACGAAAACTCACCTAACTGTACACATTGCAAAACCTTTCTAAGCATGATTTAGATAATTCAAAGCTAGGTTTACCATCAACCAGAAGAGATTTCTTCGACCGCTTTTGTTAATACGGAGATGAATATGGTTTAGCCAAAACGTTATGATCCGTGTGTGAAGTGTTGCGCCTACCTACCGTGATATCCCGGCAGATAGCCCACCTAAACTTGAGGCCCAAATAGGTTGAAAATATGGAGTGGGTCAACATTCGGTGTCCAAAAAAAGTTAAAAAACACTATTTTTAGATTATGTTTTTTCTGCCGAACTTGTTATCGCGGTGAGGGACGATCAAGCAAAGGCGACTCTACTTTCCAGCCAGCAATCTTCGCTTATAACCCGCCATAGCAACCTAGCCGCATTTACGCCGAGGTCATCATTGATCCGAAGACTACGATGACTATACTTCGTTTCACCTTCCGTCAGACGCAGCCGATGCTACGAGATTATATGACGAATCACACAGCGTCAAAAGGGCACCATCATGGTGTTCGTAATGGTTCTGTCTGTGTTTTTCATCGCTGAACCAATCATAAACAGAACAAGCCTAGTGACTTGCACTTTTGACGCTGCTGGATTGGTCCCGTTTTCTCGTAGCATCCGCTGCGTCTGGACGGAAGGTGAAACGGAAGTATAGGCTAGGTTTTCTCGGATCTTTCTGGGATGGGGCATCTATCGCGATACTACAGTATTATTATACGTACACTTACCCGAACATGCGTGTCTTCACTTAACTTCTTCAGCAGGTCGGCTTGCTTGGTGTGGTGAGCAGGTGACTGGCCTTTCCCTTCTTTATTTTCATCAGCAGTTCGTCTGTAAAAAATTTTAAAAATTGCGCGAGATTTTTTTTTTACGCGAACAAGTTGCAAACGCTGAAGGCTGCACTCGGATAATAAGATCCAAGAACTCGCCTCAAACTGCGTTAAAATGTAACAGTTGGGTATGAAAAAGGCAAACGCCGCTGGAGACCTGGTATAACAACCTTGCTCCGGGGCTAAATTAAAATTGGCATGCGAAAGAGTGAATGATTAACCCAATCAAGGTAAAACAGATACAAATACCTTGTTTCATATTAAAAAGTTTAAACATTTACGCTACCCGTAAGGTGAAACACTGCAACAGCTGAGGTGTGACATCGGTGCTGCTAAGGTGTAATTTCGGAGTAGATGGACTAAATGTACGGTAAAGGTTCGAGCGCGCACCATTGACTCCACATAGGCCCCGTTCGTATTAAACCGAGTAACACACGGGACAAAAATGCCGTGGCGTTTTGGAGCCAATGAGGGTATATTACCTAGAGAGCATTTCGTGAACATGTTAAACGATTTTACTGGTCCCAAACGAGGACTGCCTTGGGGTAATTAAAGCAAATTTCCGAAAATCGCGCGCCGAAATGTGAATTCCAGGGAACTACGAAACTGCATGTATATGCATGAACCTTTCCTGTCAATAATGTGGCTGCTTGAATGTCTTACACAATGTTATTGAACACAAACTAACACCGCCTTATGGTGGCTGAACATGTATGGCAGTAATGACATCGTTGTAATGAAATTACAGAAATTAAACTACTTTTTTATTGCGATGAGTAATGCAATTAATTAATTTTCTTAGCTGGTAACCTAGTAACGTAATGAATTACTTTCAGACTGTAATTTCTAGAAAATTACTCATTATATTTAAAATTACTTTATCTCAAATTGAGAAGTCTGTTTGCGCGAGCTTTAAAAAAAGAGAAAAAATAATTTGAATGGCGAATTGCTGTGAAAGAGATATCAGAGCAAATAAACGATGGCCCTCTGACCGCAAAGCCTCGTTACGAAGAACTCGACAGACGCACAAGGGCGGGCTGGAAAGGCGGAGAGAAGCTTACGCTTACGCGTAGAGACATCGCTGGAAGGTCACTGCTCACGACTCCAGACAAGACAAATTCACGGCGTCACGCCATCATGACGACACTATACTTCGTTCATCACTGAGCGGACAGTGCGGTGGGAGCTACGAACTCACCAGAACCAATCGACCACCTTCCCTTGATCACCTGGCCCGTCCCTTTTCTTTGCGCGTGGGTGTGGTGTGGGTGTTACCAGCAGATGCGACCGACCGTCTCGAGTTACCTAGCGGACGCGGCCGCCCCGAGTCTCGCGGTGTTTCATGTTGGCCGGTGGACGGCGGCTCCGCTCAGTCGAAGTCTAAAGCCTTGTCGGATTGACTTATGGTTACGTGATGTTTGAGAAAGATCGCAGGCGCTCAGATGTACAGGGTGTCACAAAAGAAAATTTACACGGTCTTTTTCCACAGCAAAAATAAACTAGGCATCGCCGAACGCTCATTCTCCGCCCAAAGGTAGAGCTAGAGGTCACAACCAGATGCCAAAGTTTCAGGACGATCCGATAACTTAATCAAAAGTTATAAGTGATAAATTTCAATGGGAAAATGGCAGCCGACGGAGTTTTCAAACACATGGGGCTCTATGGCACCGGAAACTGAAAACGGGCAAAAATGGGCTCCATTTTGCCATTCAAATTTTCAGAAAATCACTTATAACTTTTGATTAAGTTATCCGATCGGGCTGAAACTTTGGCATCTGGTTGTAACCTCTAGCACTACCTTTGGGCGGAGAATGAGCGTTCGGCGATGCCTAGTTTATTTTTGCGGGTAAAAAAGACCGTGTAAATTTTCTTTTGTGACACCCTGTATATACGGAAGGAAGACGAATAAACGGGGGCTTCTTGGTTGGTCTTCTGAACGGGACTCCTGCCTAGCGCCGTTGGCCCGAGTCGGGGCCCAACGCTCGGGTATGAACTAAAGCGGGGTTGCGTGGCGAAAGATAGACGTGTGACTGTTCCAACGAGCACGTAGCTTCCGCCGCACTGTCAGCTCAGGGATGAACGGCTTATAGGCTACAAGGCGAAGGGCCCGTCGCCAGTGAAGTCACCACATTTTAAAACCTGAGAGGACAGGAGAAACAGAGGCCAGATTCACGAAGAGCTTCTTAAGTTTACGACAACTTAGCTAAGAAGTTCGTAAGTTAAGAACATCCTAAGAAGAGGAGAAATCGGTATTCACGATCGCGTTCTTAAGCGAGAGGAGGAAAGCGACGTTCTCGTACGAAAAAACTAGAACATACCGGTGCTGTTGCTATGGCGACGGCGTGTTTGGCAACACGAACAACCAATCGGAGAGCTCGGCATGGTTCGGAGCAGTTCGGAGCACGTGGATTTTTAACAACAAACACAGGCGGCCTTTCTGCCACCGCTTGTCTCGGATTCGTGTCCGTGCAGTGACTATGTCGACGCTAACACGATTTAAACACGCCCGAATGCCAAGCCCGGGATGCGTCACCACATCCGTTGAGTGCTACGAACTCGATCGCTACGAAGTCAACACAACTATCATCGTTGGTAAAAGACGGCCCGTGTCAGTCGTTTGCAAAGCGACGTAGATGGAAACAAATTGCCGCGGCGTTTTTCGCGGCCTCGGAGATGCAGAGCGAGCCGACGTTAAAAAAGATACGTTTGAACTACGAGAGTGTCAGCAAGAGCCACGTAATACCTGTTCACACTCGGAGCAGACGCGCGCGTTTGATCTAAGTGCTGGATTCGCGCTGTTGGCCCGCCAATTGGTAAGCGCTTCGAGACCGATCCTTTACGATTGCAACTCGATACGATTTGCAACTCGATATATACACTCGGCAAAGAACGGTTGGACCGGCATTGCGACCCACGAACTGTTATAGCGATCGACAGTGTGGTGCAGTCGTGTCAGAATAAAAATGGCATACTAATAACAAAGTGTACACTCTAAGAAAAGCCCGTAGTGTTTTCGTTCCCGCAGAATACGCGGGCAGCAATCACTACTGTTTGCGGAATCAGCTCAGCGAAGAACAATGCCGAAACATATGTTTAGACCAAAAAGCGAAGTCTGCGATGTAGCATTAAGCAATGCAAAACGTCACGCTTGCATTGCGTGATGCTACATCGCAGACTTCGCTTTTTGGTCTAAACATATGTTTCGGCATTGTCATTCGCTGAGCTGATTCCACAAACAGTAGTGATTGGCTGTCCGCGTGTTCTGCGGGAAAGAAGGCTTACGGGCTTTTTTTTAGAGTGTACATACCGTGTTGCAAAGGTAATCCATGCGGCGTTTATTTCAGCTCTATATCACACAAAACAAGGAAATAGAATCGATGAGAGTACCTTTTCGACGACAGAGTTCGCCACCGCTGCCTCGGAAAACAAGGAGATGACAAGAGGAAGAGATTTACCTCTTAATCTAAAATTGAGGTCAGCGATCAAATCGTGAATTTGGATTTCTTCTCAGGTTTTGTCGTAAGTACTTTTTTGTTCGTAAGTTCGCTTTGTGAATCTGGCCTCAGATCCCCTGTCTTCGCTCTTTCCTCAAGCAAGGTCAAACTATAATACGGGAAGGGTTCACTAAGGGTCGCGCGGGCATATTCCATTCAGCACGCCAGCCGGTCGTGGGCAGACTGTCTTGGCCAAGGACCGTCAGAGCACCGCTGTACCAAGACGGAGTGCCTGCTAGGCCTATCTGCGAGCTGGGTTGGTCGGAGTCGTGGTCGTTGGAGCTTTTCCCGGGTGTTTGTGGATCCAGCGTTCTTGCTCGTCGTGGTCTGTTTCCAAGTACTTTTTACTTTTCTCTTGCTGCTTGAAGTCGGGACGCGTGGAGAAGAGCACGTAGAAAATAAACGTCCGTTGGTCGTCGCGGCCAAGTGACTGAGCGACGCTGTCGGCCATGCTGATTTGATCGTAAGAAGTGCGTAAGACAGCTTCGGAGCTGTCGTAGGATTCGTTTGTAAACCACGCAAAAGTTACGAACTTTTTGTTTCGTGAATTCGGATTTCTTCTCAGGTTTTGTCGTAAGTACTTTTTTGTTCGTAAGTTCGCTTTGTGAATCTGGCCTCGGATCCCTGTCTTCGCTCTTTACTCAAGCGAGGTCAAACCGTAAGCTTCGATGATTGTGAACAAAAAACGTCAGGAATAAATAGTAAATCCCAAATACCTTCTCAAGACCCTGGAATGTTTCGTGTGTGTCCTTGACCTTGTTCAGTAAAGCTGATTTTTGTAGTCAGGAAAGACGGGAATCGAGCAAAGCAGGTGCCGCTGGTGTTGCGCCTTCGTTGCTTTCCCTGGAAGTTTATTCGGGAATACGCCTACGGCCAAAAGTCGCCACATGTTTGCTGGGAAAGCCCACATTTTATGAAGCTGGCGCCATCCCTTTTCTCAACTGGCGACGCTTCTGCCTAGCAAATATCCAGCCAACTTGTGTGACAACGCCCAATGACTTGGGCTCTTCGGATGTTTGGGAACAATACTCCTTGAGAGGAATGACCAGGAATACGTCAGCTACCGCTCTTGGGAGAATATGAGTAGATTGCGTCCGAGCCTGAAGGGAAATGTTTAACGAGACGAATCCTTGTAAGAACGTGCTCCCATGTCCCGACTTAACATACTAACACGGATTATAACCTTCGAAATGAGGAAAACGAAAACATATCACGCTTTAACTAAGGACTTTGAACGTTGAACGAACAGCGAAGCCGGTGAGTCGACTGTTTTTGAGTCACATCTAAAGAAGAAGCTGTTCATCATGTTTAACACTTACGTCGTATGTGCCAGAGCAAAACGACTGTTCAGTATTGTTTATAATGCAATTAAATTCAAAGGTGCAAGCGAGCTGGACATGAATTACGAGAATAATCCCTGGAGAAGAGCACAAGAGGGACAAAGGACAAATACAAATCTCTAAACACAGCTAGGTGACTGGTGCGCGACCGAAGAAATCCGCCTGGTCCGGGTATCCAAACCGGGACCTCTGCATTTCCAATGGAGCGCTCTACCAACTGAGCTAACCAGGGGCTAGACGTCAGTAGAGCAAAACGGGTTTTATCAGCTGCTATACTTCGTCTCATCCTACGATGGACTAAAGGCCAACGCTACGAGGCCGCCAGGTCCAACCACGTTCCACGCTAAACTCTGACATGCTTAACATTGGTAAGGAGTGAACGAATAATGCTCCTAAATCAGAATGCGCCGCATCATTTATAGCGTTGACACTGCAAAGAGCCTGCATGTCGTGGCGTTCTTTGCAATGTAAAATTGATGAGTCAATCAGTAACGTTCATCGAAGCGAAACACCAGGCAATTTCTAAGTGGCTCGTAATTGGATCTGGTGGTTCGTAGCTTTTGCCTTTAGTCCATCGTAGGGTGAGACAAAGTATACCAGTCTAACACCAACAAGGGTGAAGCTTCCAATTTAAGGTTATAATTATAATGGAATTAAATGCAAGTGTACAAGCGAGCTGGACATGAATGATAAAAATAATCCCTGGAGAAGGGGAACAAGAGGGACAAAGGACAAACACAAATCTCCAAACACAGCTAGGCGACTGGTGCGCGACCGAACAAAGCCGCCCGGTCCGGGTATCGAACCCGGGACCTCTCCATTGCCAGTGGAGCGCTCTACCAACTGAGCTAACGCGCCTCAGTGATGCACACGCAACGCCTGCCGGCTTAGCAACAACCGCCCGTGGCTACGTGCGACGACGGAGCGTCCTCTTAGGGAAGCAGCCAATCCGCGGTACAGCGTGGGGGCAGTGGACACGATAAAGACGCATAGTGTTGTTGGGCTGCTCATAGATATGAAGTAGATCTCGTCTGTTTGAGTGCTGTGTACATGGCTGTGTGTCTCGTATGTTCGAGACTAGTGTCTCGAACATGCTCATTAGTTACCTGCCTTTTTTTCTCGGCAGGTCTCCAATGGAAGCTGCGACCGTACTGTTCCGGCTTGTGTATCCAAGGCAATTCTGAGGCACCAGCCCACATGATGTGACGACGGCTGAGAGAGAAGGCCCACATCGTCTCAATCCATCAGATACTGTCATGTGAGAATGATATTTACAATTATAAATTTCCGACAAATCACTAGCCACTGCCAGTGCCAGGATACTAGGATTGGTTCTTCAAAGAAGTCAATCGGAGCACGGTGTTGGTCCTTTACATCGGGAAGCCTGTTGGTAAAGCACATTCTTGGAATGTGCCAAGGATATGTCTAGTGTTTTCAATGTATTGATGAGCCTAGCTCATTGTCCCTAATGTATAGCAGTCTCAAATAATGGGCTATCTTCTTTTTTTTTACTATGATGCATAAACCGCACTTTTATCATTTAACGTGCCCGATGAGTTGGAGCCGCTTGTTAGTTGAAGCCCAGTTGGCCTACATAACCTACGTAGAATGACGTGTTTTATTCGGAGAATTTGTTTCAAGTATTCTGCTGAGTACTGTAGCCCTCCTGTAATTGTGATTTTATCACTTGATTAAATTATTGTGATTAGTTTCAATCCTAAAGCTACTGTTTGTCAAAACCTTTTAATTGTAGGGCTATTGTTGTGCCTTATTGATATTCCAATGTTAAAGGTCTTGCAATATGTTACTAATTCTTGAGCCTGCCATCAAATATGTCTTCTCGGCAATTAACGATCAAAGGTGTTCTGAAAATAACATGATGCAGATCCAGTAAATTAATTAACATGATCACCTTATTATTATACATCCCATGAACTAGGAGTGTCTGGCATTGTAACACTAGAGCACGGCGAAAGACATCACAAAGGCAAAGCTTCAAAACTGTGCTCAAAATTTTGTTTGTGCGGTCTTTTTCTGTCCTCCTGGGTTACAATGTCTGTTCTCAACAAGATTGCTTGCATACTCATCTGATTGAGTATTTTCAGTTGTTGAATCAAAATGCATAATTTACCGGAATGTCAAACTCACTTATTCCCAAAGGTGCCACTTTAGGTCTACAATAAAGAACCACGATAAAAGAAAAGCAAACAGAAATTTGAGTAACACAGATGTCTCAAAACACAGCAAGCAGGGATCAGGCTTCTCTGAATGCGTCCAGCTAGCTTTCCTTCACTTCACCTGAAGTTATTGAATAAAATATAAAAACCACATTTGCTTATCGTCACAATAATTTGTCTGTACTTTAGAGCGCTTGCATGTTGCACAAGTTGTACCAAAATGCATCTTGGATCCAGGGACAGTGCCGGAGAGAGATCAAGGTTACAAAGTTCGGAGATATCAAAATGAATGCAGCATACCTTGATAAGATTACGAACAATCGTGCAGTACTTCTAAAATGTTTTAATTCCTGTTAAGAATCTTATTACTGGCTAGTTTCAAGGTAAAAAATAAAATACCTTGAAAGGTATTACATTATCGGTAGAAGCATCAAGTGTGTGCCCTTCATTCATTACTTTATAGTTAGCATGACAGAAATAAACGAGATAATCATCCAATCGTTTGTGCGGTCCGATTAACAAAGCACGGTAGCATACGCGCGACTCGACTTACTGATCACAGTGCACCGGGAATGTTCCATATTGTGAAATCAAATCAAAAAGGATTTACTTTCGAATAGGTCACCGCGCAGCTAAAGCTGAAGGTGATTGGTATGAACGATTTGAACCTCAACAACCGAGGTGCTGCGTTTCGATGTGCGTTTCTGTCGCCCAGTGCCACCCCACACACAGTAAACGATCCAGCTCTTCGTCCGATGATTGTATCACAATGTTGCGGCAAACAGTAAAACACTAGACTACAACGCGGATTGACAAAGCCTATGCACTGCTGCCGACAGAAAACGAATCTTGGTTTGAAATTGCGCGTTTGAGTGAATTCACTCGCTCTTGTCGCCGTTAGGGCGCTTCAGATGGTTTCACAAATACCCTTCCGTCTTTCTGTCACATCACAGAAACAGTTTTAGCACGTATGCGAAAGATGAGCACGCAAAGCGAGGATTATCACACGTCCTGTGCAACGAAAACATCGGCGGGAAATTTAAAATGCCCTGTTGCCAGTGTTGTCCGACGCCCTCTCGGTCCAAACAAAACCAAACAACAAAAACAAACACTCGCAGCGCATCGGAAGGCAGCGGACGGCATTACAAAAGATGGGCTTAGGGCTAGATTTTTTGTCAACTCAAACTTGAATAGCTATAGCAACATTGGTGTCCGTCTTCATTATGCCCACAGCACGGAGCCAAGGTTATGTCAAGGTAGAGCTTCCTGTATATGCGCTCCCGCGGGGAGCAGAGTTGCGCGTTCATCCATCTTGAAATCCAAAGCCGTTCTCCGACGAATTCGGCCGGTGGTTTGCGCTCATTTGTCCGCTCTCATTTTGGTGACCACATTGCACTTCAAGAACTTGCAGTAAATATTTTATCGAGGTATTTAAAAACTGCGCCTGGCGACACGGCACGCAAATGAAACTTTCAAGTATACATTTTGCCGACGAATTCAGTTTCATAAAGAAGCACGCTCTGCTCATCGTTTTGGGCTGCCGATGCCAGTCAATTATCACAAACGTTTTATTACAGGATGCACACGGATCCCGCCCGCATGTATCGAATGTCGGCGTTCCGACACTGGGGCCCCAGTGCACGTTTGAATGCTAGCTAATTTGCAGTTTGGCGTTTACAACGGTTTGTTAACCGAATATATATAAGCGTGTTACAAGTCTTATTACTAAGAATCACCGAAATTAGGAACACTTCAAAACAAGCTTTCCCACCAGCCCAAAGAAACAAATACCGGAAGATCCATTGGTGGATTCTTCGGGAAGGCGCTAGCATGACCCTTGGAAAATTTTACACGTCTCCCATTAGCAAACGCTAACGCTGACAAGTTCACTTTTGCTTTTATGCATTCTTTTTTGCTTCCTTTATTTTTAGCTTCATCTTTTTGTCCTTGTTACGGGGTCAGTGTTAGTGTTACACAAAGGGAAACGTGTGTGGCGTTTCCTAAGGGTCATGCTAACAGATTGCCCAAGAATCCACCAATGGATCTTCCTGTAATCAGTTTCATCCCTCTTTTGTACTCTTCCTGTGAGAGCAAGTCGACGCATACTGGATACGGTCATTCAAATCACTCGTGGAAAGTACCACGTCCATACCACTCGTGGAGTGAATAACATCCATCGTTTTAACTACAGACACACATCACAGTCAACGCACCGCTGCTACAGAAACCCAGAGCGAAAGAACATCCGGCGACAGCGGAGCGGCAACTGAGCACTCCCGCATTCTCTCGCATTCCACTGCGCCGCGACGCAACACCTTCCAGATAACAAAGCCGTTGTGTTGAATATTACGTTGTCATCAGAGAAGGCCAAAGCTGGGCGCAGATTGGACACGACGATTGCGTCAACGTTCGGCTCAAACTTTAGTCGAGGCCGAGCGCTAACGCAGCACTCGCTCCCACTCTGATCTGTGTCCAAAGTTGGCATTCTCTGATTAAGCCATCTCATTCAGGAAGTCGGGTGTTATCTGGAGGCCTTGAGTGGCTCCTCCTCCTCTCTGGCAACGCGCCAGCTGTCCACGTGACTTTGCCGAAAACGAAAGGGCTCGTTTCAACAAAACCCCGGCGGTGTCTGTCAGTTTGTCAGCGCCGGGGAGAGAGGAGAGCGGTTGACACGTGCTCATGTCAGTGGTTCGGACAAAACGAGCGTCGCACGCGAAAGCTGACAAACGAAAGACACCGCCGGGTCTTCGTCAAACCGAGAGTTCTAATGCTGACGCGTTAAAAATAGTTGATGTAATAAATTAGCATGGATACCATGATTCTATGCTATAATGCCACCGGAAGTGAGAAGCGAACCAGTTTATGTGAGTGCTTCCTTTATGTGGACGTTGTTGTCCCCGTATTTGTGTTCATATGATAGCTACATCACGCGCTGAAAGCAGATGGGCTCTTGGGACTTCATTGCACACATTTTTGCGTCATGAACACGACCTTTGGAGAAATTGATGATATAAGGCCTCATTCAAAAAGCACAGGACATGAGCACGGTTGGCTAGTAGCTAGTTAGCGGCTAGCGGCAATCTTAGCTGCGGAGCGGCCATAGCGGAGGCTTTCCTGCACATCACTAGATTTTTGTTTGTAACGTGATCGAATCCAGCTTATAGCGGCGCGGCGGCGCGTGGAAAACAGACGTGCAACTTTGGCTCTCCAACGAGGAGCTTATTTAGGAAGTCTAAGTCAAGGTAGGCCGGCGCGTCCCCTATGTACTCTGTTCACCCTTAAGCTAGACTACGGTGGGAGCTACGTTACCACCGGACCAATCAGCCGCCGCCCTCTTATCACCCTGACCCGGCTCTCCGCGCGTGGGCATGGCCGGGAGCCTGATGACGCAGTGAAAGAGAGGCGCAGGACTGGTCTAACAAGGACGTCGCTTCCACTGCAGTCTGAGCTTAGGGGTGAACGGAGTATTCCAACTCAACGCCCTATAGTGGCGGGGCGGTAGTTCAAGATGGCGGGAGAGACGGGGATACATTTCCAGGGTTTCCCCTGCGCTACTCATGACGCTGGTCAGTGCGCTAAAAATGATTTATTTGTCTGCAAACGCGAAGACTGGTTAGGGCAGGATCTTCTTACAGGTAGACGAATGGTAGTGTGCGCGTTAACAAAATGAGCATGCTGATATTTAAAAGTTGCAGAAACTTCGGCTTGCAGAAGCTTTGGTAGGTGAGGCGCGTTTTACACGACCAGCCACGTCACTGTCTGGCGGCAGAATATTTTTGAGGGTGATAAGGATATCGTGTTTGCGCCGCGCTGTCATTAGTGCTCAAAAGTGAGCCGCGCACAGTGACCGTCAAGCTTCGGAAGAGCAGCGTTCAAAGTGTGTCGATGCCTTCGCGTCTGCAGCTCGCAGCTCCTTCGCGCCGTCTCGGTTTTAATGTCACTGCAACACGTGACCAAGCGCTATGGTCATTGATAGGAAGTTTGTTGCCACAGGCTACCGTGCGGTGTAGTATTACAACCGGAGGCTCGCGCGCGCCCTTATGAAGAACAATTTTCAGCGCGTGCCAGGAGCGTTGCCTTGCTCACGGTAGACAACGGTAGCCTACGGTAAAGCGCTACGCCTATTATTATAATCGGCGTATTTGGGGGTTTAGGTGGTGTGATTGTGAGCTTCTCCAGCTACACTTTCACACCATCACCTCTTCCTGAAGCTCGTTGGAGCCAAGCTGTTGCAGCTTTCGACGTCCAGTTTTCACTGTTGCTAGTGACCTCAACCGCAACTGTAAAAATTCATTTAGTTCGTGAAAAACTAAATATTGTGAGTTACTTTGGGTTATTAGCTTCATCTTCTATCAATTCGTTGGACCAATCTGGTGCGAGTGATGTCCTAGTGTAAACCTTCGCCAGGTGAAACTTTAAGAAGATTGACACCATTTCGTGTTGAGCACGTTGGCTCCTCAGTATACATAAAACGCCGCAGGGAAGAAGATTTACAGTTGCAGTGGACTACTAATATTCTTGTAACCTATTTTGTCTTTCGGATTCATTTCAGCGTTTTGCCATGGATAATTTACGTTATTATAAAATGAAAGTCAGAGTCCCAGGGAAGCTTCTCTGTTAAGTGTGCACCCTCGAATCGACCTTTCCGGTTCGGGATGCACGAAATATTACTCAGGCGGGTATAACTAAGTCTATACGGCTCTCCACATTCACCTGTATTTAAGACTATTTTTAGACTTCGTGAGGTATTCCGTTCCTATTTATTGCCTCCACGTCGTCTTGGAGGATATTCCGTTTAGGCTGCAGTATCACCGCTCCAAGCGTTTTGTTTTCTTTGTAATAGTTTAAACGAAACTGGGGCGCCGCATTGTCTCCTGTGGGCGAGTTCCCACACATGCGTGTTTCACCCATATCCGTGCCGCCTGTGAATGGAGTTGGTGGCCGAGTGGTCTACGCGGACACCAGCTCGGAGTACGTGGAGCGAAAGCTCGCGCTGCAGAACCCAGGGATCCTGGGCTCAATCCCCACCTGCCCGTCTCGATCTGGATGAGCATCGTACCGGCGTGCGGTCGTGTACCACTACTGCGTGGTGCACGCTAAAAGACCCCAGGACTAGCGGTTGTGCCGCACTGGCTAAATTGCTCATCTGCAGCTGAGACACCAGACGCCCCCTGGGGCGGACTAACTTCGACAGTATCAACATAAACACAACAATTTGCTTTCCTTGTACCCGCCTCCAAAAGGTCGATGACCGATGTCGTCAGACTTAGCGGGATAATGACAGATATGTGACCATTACGCTATGCGTAATACCACATGTGCCATTACGTCTAAAGCTTCAACAGCTGCGGCAACTGGGAGTGGCAGAACTACACAAGCTGGATGGCATGTGCAGGCCCTCGTTTCGGTGAAACGCATCCGTCCTGTCTATCTCGTTTTTGCTACAACTGTCATAACTAATGTTTGGTCAGGGCGAACGCTATACGACCAGATTTTGTGTGTGTCTAAACGAAGAGTTTATTTAATGCTTGAAGTTGAGGAGCAGGATTTTTAACCATAAACCAGCCACAGAAATGATCACATTGTAGGACTAATCACTGAAATTGTGCCGGAAGAATGTTTGCGGATTACAAATTTATTTAGAACAGGAAGTTATGTTTCATCTAAGCGGGTCATTCCATGTCAAACGTCCCAGACGTTGCGCTAGATCACCTAGATTCTAAAAAAAAGATCATGACTTTTGCGCAATATTCTAGCCATAACTATAAAATATGTTTGGCGAAAAAAACTTTGATGACGTGAGCGCGGTTTTAATTTTCAGAACAGCGTGAAATTCACCATCATCAATAATTGATGAAAAAATCAGCTTTTATGTTGACTTCTAACCTCTTTTTTCCTAAATTTTTGCATGAAACACAATGTGGTTGGGCTTGCGAAGTTTGTTTCATTAAATATTAAAAAAAAGTTTTGAAAATTCCCCAACGTTTTGCTAAACAAACTACC
>JAZHYW010068930.1:0-14401 GCA_037355805.1 Ixodes ricinus
TATGGAAAAACGGAAGTCAAACCGCTCCTGCCCTTCAAAAGTTGTCACTCGAAGAATATCAAGGCTGGCATAGTCAGGAATTTAGTAGATAGTGCACTTAGGAAATCTTGTTCGCACTCCATTGGTTCTGCACTCCAACGCCTTTTTAACCGTCTCAGCGTAGCGGGTTTTCCCGAGGATTATGTGTTCAGACAGTTGTTGTACCGGGTTAATATGAGAAAGAAATGTTCAATGGTTCGTGAATCTGCCAGGCGTGTTGTTCTCCCTTTCTTCCATCGTATTTCTCATAATCTAAAAGC
Organism: Ixodes ricinus; assembly: GCA_037355805.1. Taxonomy (NCBI): domain Eukaryota; kingdom Metazoa; phylum Arthropoda; class Arachnida; order Ixodida; family Ixodidae; genus Ixodes; species Ixodes ricinus. Next base: position 300 of record JAZHYW010068930.1, read on the forward strand.
AGCCGGCAACCGCTATGGCATTACCACTGTGTTCAGGAATGACTTCAAACTAAATCGGTTGACCCCGTTCAACTCAGCCAGAACTGGATGTAACAAAAAACACAGAGAAAAAGAAGTTGATTGTGTGTCGGGCGTAGTTTACAAGATTCCTTTTGCCTGTGGGTTATGTTACATTTGGACAAACGAAGCGATGTTTGAATGATCGTTTAACTGAACACAAACGTTGTATTAGAAACAAAGATCAGTATTCTGAAATGTCAAAACATGTGTTAGAATGTAATTATTGTGTACCTCTATGGAATTCCACATCGGTTGTGTTGACCGAGATAGAGGATCATAAACGCTTGGTAAAAGAGTCCCTCACTATTATTAGCCACGGAAATACAGTAAATAGGCCGTCTTTTAATTTGGACACGGAGTTGAAAAGATTTCTACAATTTTGATCGTTTGGAGATCACCTTATATCTGTGTAGGATGTTGTTTGTTCGGATTTAAGTTTCACCCCTGTCCTTTTGTTTCGGGTGTGACAAATATCCGGGGTTGTTCGGCTTTGTTTATGTTCGATCTTTCCCCTAATGAATCACCACCCTGCAGACCTTTCTTTTGTGATGTTATCAGGACCTCACCGGAGGTGGGTAAAGAGATCTTCCCTTCCCCTTTTGTTTGAGTTAGAACCGTACCGGTGTGATTATTGGTCCATGCCCTCCCTCTCTCTTGTGTTCGAGAAAAAGAAGTTCACCCTCTCCCCTTTTTCATTCCTTCTGGTTTTCAAGGGCACCTGTACCCTATAAAACCACAATATTATGTATAATAAATTTCAGCTGTGTTTGAGACTTTGTGTTGTGTTGTCCTTTTCTCCCCCAGTCTCGGGGTTTTGTCCAAAATGTTAAACCATCACCAGCTTGTTTTCGCCCTTACTTTTTGTTTATTCTTTCTGTTGTAAGCAATCAGGAGACAACTTACACCAAATCTGGGGGTAACAAAGTACTATGAACATTGAAACGTAACTGCGTGAGCAGTATATGCGTACAAGCGTTAGCTTTCGATGCACCCTTAACTTTCGATGTGCTCAACGCTAATGTAAAATGTAGCACTCTTCCAGTCTCAATCAGCGTACCATGTGCGTGTTTACACTATATTTTATACAACGTCAAACTCTACCCGTTTTGCATCTTTTTTCAATTTCTGCACACCAATACTTGCGCGCATAAATCCCTAAATTAAGACTGGTACATTGCTTAAACACTGCGCAAAAGCTATTTTACAGACCCATAATCTTTGCCAGGCCAGTCATCGAATTTATCACTGAACTCGTAAAAAAATTAATTCTTATAATTTATTGCTGCGAGTTAATTTTTAACCTTGGCATTTTTTTTTTATTATGACTCCCGCACCAGTCCCACGTTGGGTTTACCAAACCCGATATCTAAACGTGAGTGTCGTTTTTTGTGTTTTACAGCCTCGTGAAGTTTTGGTCAAAATCAACACCCAGCTACCTAAATGACCGCCACCTGACCGCTCACAAAATAGTTAATTTGCTTTGATTTTTGAGGTATTCAATTTCTCAAGCTGGAATTTGGACGCCCAAGCTTATCACGTCATCACGTTTGCTGGAAATCCACAAGGAGCCAAACACATGCTCGACAAAAGCGCCGGCCCGTCATATAAATCTGATCACATTAAAATATGTGTGATTGGCCTCTTAAATATCTGTAATTGGGCATGTGGTAACTTTGGCGCGCCCCTGAGTTTCCCACGAGCTTCAAGTCGTTCTAAAAGGAGTTGATTTAGTGGTTTTCGATGACGCTCAGTAAGTTTCTAATTGGAATCATATGTCTATTTTCCCTACATAAAAGGTGATTAACGAAATTTAAGTAAATAGCCGACTTATCGGAAAGATTAGCCACACACATAATGTCCCCCTGGCCGTATAACTCACCTGCACAAACCGCTTAAGCGTAACTTTCACGACTTCTTTAAAACAAATTTGTTAATACTAAAGAAAAAAAAAAAACAGCCTGTATATCTGATTACATTGATACCTGTGTAATTGGCCTCTGAAATCTCCGCGGGGGCTAACGGTGCACAAGCAATTTTATATTTTTTTAACGCCTCGGTTGTTTTGTTGTGCATGTGTCTCACCATTTGGCTCAGGACGATTTTCGCGTTTTTTTGTGGCCACATTTGCTGGAGACGTGAGCTTGGAGCGTACTCAACTACCCCGCTTGCACGAGAACTGGTGCAGCATTGCGCGTTTCAAAGAAAGCTCGTGCATAGAAAAACACGCGAAGGGACCAGGGATGTCAAAGTCAGGATATAGAAAAATACCCGACTGCATCGGAGCGCCACCACACACGATTTCTCGCATTGATGTACAGGCCTGGAAGCCGATCACACCGCCATCTGTTGGTTCAGAATCACACTAACCAAGGGTGGGGTCGCACCTTAAGAATATATGTATGAGCAGAGATGATATCGTGAAATTTTCAATATTTTGCATTTGTATTTGTATCAGATAAAGTTGATTTGTACTCTGCTAAGTTGAGTATTGGAATATGTTTTTCTTGAAATGGTTTTGTTTTCAACTTAGGGAACTCTTAATAAAGAGGCACAACGTTTTGTTTTCATGAGGCTTAAGTTATGCTTCTTTTGTTGACTATGCCTTCTATTGAAAATCGATAAGAGAAGCACCCCGCTCCCAGGATAGTTCTCAATGGCTGCCATTCAGGTAAATTTCAATTACGCTGTTTGACTTTTATGATATGTGCTGAAATATATTTAAGGAAAGGGTATGTTCAGAAATGGGGTGGAGCGTCACGAGGAGATGCTGTTTCGTTGTGATATTTTTGTACTTAGAAACACAACTCTGCGCTTATATAGCCGCGAGTTTTTCCTGGGTGACAATCTCCAAGATTTTCTTGTATAATCCTATGAAACTTGACTTTTGTGGCTCCTGACCTGCTCTAAAGTAGAACTTTTACTGCTCCAAAGCTTCTCCAAAGGGGAATCTTTGCTGCTCCCAGACCTGCTACAAAAGCTCAAGCTTGCTTCTACCCCTGTGTAGAGTACTATTAGTAAACATAAATATAAGAATATGATAACTTAAACTATAACTATGAACTATCAACAGCACACTAGCAGTAATGTTACTTTCATCACGATTTGTTACAAAAAGTACCGATCCCAACGTTGTGTTGTCCTGTTTTCCCTCTTGCCCGTGTCTAAAAGCGCAACCATCTCCTCAACGTTTCAGCACCAACTGGCGCAACAAGTTGGACATATTTCCACTTGGTGTACGATACAGGACACAGTACATATGACTTCCCTAAAGGGGCCCTGCAATCATAATTAAGCGTCTGCCTTTTTTGCGGTTTCCACGTCTCTTGGGATTCGGGCAAGCCAGCGGGCACGGAGAGAGTAACTAAATATCAGTGCGTCATATTTTAACCGGACGACGCGGAAACCTCCACCACCGACGGGGCGACCCGCGGTACCGAAAGCGCCGTAATGTGACGTCTTAGGTCCTGGGCTTACTACTGGCCAGAGCCGCTAAAAGCTTCTTTTTAGTCGAAATACAAAATATAAGTGGCGCGAACCGTTTCAATTATTTATAAAAGTAGTTTTTGTGCAGTATTTTAGATCAGAAAAAGAAACAAATGCAGTTTATAAAGTACGGAAACAAGAAATGATCCGTCGACATACCCGCCACCAAGCGGTGGAAAAGGCGGCGCATACTAGAAAGGTGTAGTGCGATCAGGCGCTATGGTGGCTAGAGAGTTGGGTGTGTCGAGCGGCGGCCGGCGCGCGGCACCGAAACGGAAATCTGTCGCCAGGAGGCGTCTCGGAAGGCCTGTATGCTATCCGACCGCGGCGTTTTGGCGTTTTGGCTGCGTCGGGGCCGAAATGCGCTGCGTGCGGACCTTTTCCCGGCCACTTGTCGGCTGTGTTTTTTTTACAGAATTAATTGGCGTGGCATAATGAAAGTCTGATAAACCTGGATTCGATAGTCGACCCGATTTTGGAGCGTCGACGAAGGTAAATGCGCATTTGAAGTCGTTCTATTCTCACCGCAATGTTCCCGTTCGCGAGTTAATTAAGGCGTCGATTCCGAGATATTATAAAAAAATGGGGAATTTTTTTTATTTTCTTTCGTGTACAAAGTTTTCGAAATACGTGAAATGTCCACCGAGGTATCAGCAGCCGTGACGAAATTTAGCGTTTCAAGCCGCTGTGTCACGTCTGTCAAATGAATCGACGGTGAACCGCGCAGGCACTTTAACATTAAAATATGTCTGAGGACACTGGACACTTCTGGTGCAATTCCCCTGTGATTCAAGAGCAGACATGGCTGGCGAGAAACAACGCCAAAAGTTGTCATGACACAAAGCAAACAATGCATTTTTGGCACTTTACATTTTTATTCAACGTGGAAAACTAGCAATGAAATACAAAATTGATTTTAAAAGAGAGTGAGCGAAGTAACATATTATACATGTTACATGAACCATTCCTGAACGAAATATTCAGGAATAGGCAATGTAATTGTCGTAACTTCGGCAATTAAAAGTTCTCGAGAATAAGCAATTAAACATTACTTTTGTGCTAACCCCCATACAAAATGGCTTATGGCGTATGATCTTCCACATATGGTAACAAATATATCTTTCTCGTGTGTACCGACTAGAGCAAACCTAAGGGTACCCTGACACCAGTAGTGATCGTATTTGTCTTCAATGTGTAAAGACATATTTTCGATTGATCAAAAAAGATTGTGCCTCCTCACCGGATGAGTGCAGTTTGTTTGTCGGGATCACACTGTTTTAGGCAGGACATAGGTATACGAACACAGGATCGAAGTACAGCCAGGATCTTTACAGCCATTGGGAAGACCTACAAGCACTCTGAGAATGAACATACCCTATCATGGTATACCATGAAAGGGCATACCTTGCAGTCAGCGTTCTGCTTTGAAGTCTATCAGGACAAGAATGACAGTACCGCAAACAATTATTAGGTACCGTCGCATTTTGGTCACTTTACTTCAAACGGCCGGGTTAATTATAACAGAACACAAAGGACAGAAACAACCAGAGTCTAGGGAAGCATATTTTAGCCTAGCCGAATATAACCTCTTGAATACCGAGGTACACCGAACAGTCCAATGATGACACCTCCGCTAGATTTTCATGTCGTTGCATAGAAATTGCCATCAACTAAAGTGGACACCATTGTGACATTGCGACGCCAAATTTTATGGAGAGTCCATGGTATAAAGAACATTAAACTCTGTGCGAAAGGCCAGCTTCATAAAGTCGTGTTGCAACGTGCATGCAACCAGCTTAAAGGGATGCTGAACCGAAATTCGGATTTCAGAAAATAAGGCCGCAGACAGCGTTGGGTAAAGTGCATCTGAAAGGTGCTTCTAGTAAAGTACAAAGTAAATGAGACGTTATAACGTCTCATTTACATACCAGTGTACTTAATAATTTACTTATAAGTAAATTATTAAGTACACTGGGAGCAACGTACTTGAAGTAAAGTGCTACAAATACAATGTACTTTCAAAGTAAAGTTTTAACACAATCTCTCATGATGCCCTTTCATTCCCCTATACAGAGATTTTTTTTTAATTGGTATGCATTGCCAAGGGGTAGTCAAGGGAGCATGACCTCAAAAACAGCAGCGAATATTTAGTAAAGTCAAGTGGCCACAGAGTCGTTTTTTTTTTTTTTCAGGAATGGAGCCAAATTCAGAAGACCATCTTCTGAATTTGGCTCCCCTTGCACTGGATTGTTTCACCCAAGGGGGTTAAATGTACTAGGAGAGAGCATATGACGTCAGTCCCGTAGCTTCCGCAAGCAATCCTCTCATAGAAAAATGCCCCCTCCTTAATAAAAAATAAAATATAAAAATAAGTGTACAAGCGAGCTGGTGATAATTAATCATGATGTGACACCTGCGATTGGGGTGCGAAAAAAATTAAGGAACTTTCAAATAGAAGGAAAAGACAAAAGAGAATGTCTCCAAACAATGCTCTCCTCTGTTGTTGTTTTTTTTCGCACCACAGATTTAGGTGCTACATTATGGTTAATTTGTCTCTCCTAATATTTTAAACCTCCTCGCTTGCGCTGACCGACCGAGAAGTAGCAAAAGTTCAAAAAGCTACGGGAAAGCCGCTCTTAGTACAAACGGGGCGATGCGTCGTCTGCTCACGTTTCTGGTGAGAGTGGAATATCCCTCCCAGTATTTCTTCGGAGTTGACAAGGCATCACTTCGTGATACAAATTTAACAAAACCAAATTTGGGGAATGTATCTCGAAGTCGGGAATTGTACTTTCCTCGGAAAGTAGCAGAAAAAAATACTTTAAGTACAAGTACACAGTTCGACGTGAGCGCGTTGGTGAAGTTAAATAAAAACAGAAAGAATAAACATAGGGACGGACAGAACATCACCACGAAAGAGGTGATGTTCTGTCCGTCCCTATGTTTATTCTTTCTGTTTTTATATACAAGTACATACTCGGAGAATGTACTTCAAGTAAAGTACAAGTTTCCTAAACCTAATTTAAGTAGCACTTTAAGTGCAATGTACTTAAAGTACTTCCCAACACTGGCCGCAGACGTGTTCAGCAGGACGCTACGAACCCCAAAACACCACTCATACAGCGATATCTCGAACGGATCGAGCGATACTTTAGAGAAGTATCGCTCGATTTACCGCTCGTCGAAGTGAAGTGCGCACACCCCGGAGTTTTCCTGAAGATGCGTGTCTCCCGTCGGAATATTCCTGTCCCAGTGAGAGAAGAGGACTGGATCCTTCGGGACGGCGAACAACGTGTGTTTTTCTTTTGCAGACCTGTAGCCTGTCGTGCATCCTGAAACGAAGCAGTGCTTCGCTCGCTGCTTTTTCTTTACGCCGGAGGTTGACGAAGCAACGTCCATAGTCTCGGCGTGTCACCTGACGGACGGACATGCAGGAACGGTTGAAATAAATTCACACGAGCGCTGAAGAACAGATGAAAGCGGGCGTGAACTCGTCGCTACCCGCCTTGCCGCACGGAAATGCCTGCTCCAGCAGCGCGCGCCTAGCATACAGGCTGACTAGAGCGCCCCTGACGGTGATTTTCCAAACCGGCCGCGGCGATGCATGGGAGAGCCGGCGCGCTCGACACACCCAACTCTCTAGCCACCCTACAGGCGCCGACACGGAAAGGTCCCGGATGCACGCGGCGGCGCTGCGGCCGTAGAGACCGAAGGACTGGACCGGCTCTGAGCGTTCCCAAGGCCTTCGGGGAGCAGCTTTGTCTGGCGGTTGGGCCCTTTCGCGGTATGGCAGCGCGAAGTGGCTCCCATTCTGAACTGATCTTTACCCCGTGTTTGCTGTCGTTTGTGGCCAATGAAGTGTCATGCCGAATTTGTGTTTAATCGCGCAGCGAATGCAATGAGAGCCGCTCTAGCTGCCCGCTACATACAGCCTATCCAGAACACGCTTTAGTGGCGCCCTCTCGCGCAGTCGACACGGAGTACGGCAGCCGTGAGCGCTCGCTCAGCTCACTACCCCTCGTCTAGTTCACGGCCACTCAAGCAACCAAGGACGTCATGAAGGAGGTTATTTTGTTGCTTGTTTTTGTAATTTTAATTTGCCTATAACTTTTAAAATAAAGCAAAATTCGAGAAAAGAAAAGTGTCATCAAGTTACTACTTTCAGTGCGCTCAGGTTTGGTGCAAATTAAAAATTAGTAAAAAAGTCATTGCAGGTAACGCAAAGTATTTCATTGTCCGGTGCTACGGTAGAGCATTCACAAAGCAGTTTGAAACCAGAAGCGTTGGTCTGAAATCACACACCGCCCTCACGACTGTAACCACGATTAGAAAAAAACATATATAAAAGCCGGCTACAACAAAAATGTCATCTTTGTACCACGTTTCTATTAACATGATCACATAAAAGTGAGTTTTGACTGAATAAAAAATAACATGAGATCATCTTCCTTGCTTCTTGCTGAGCGTACATTTAAATGAAATAAGCTGAGTAGTGTACTAGTCTGCTTTTAATGACAAAAACCCGGCGGTGTCTTTCGTTTGTCAGCGCCGGAGAGAGAGGGAGAAGGAGGGGAGAGGTTGACGCCTGGGACGCTCTCATTAATCCGAAGTGCTGACGTCAGCATGCGTTATTCTCTCCCGCTCTGTCTGACGCTGACAAACTGACAGACACCGCCGGGTTTTTGTCAAAAACGAGCCCCTTCGTTTTCGTTAGTCACGCGCGCAGCTGGTGCGGAGCCAGAGAGGAGGAGGCGTCGCGCAACACCTCCAAGATAAGAAAGCCGTAGTACTGAATGAGATGGCGTCACCAGAGAAATCCAAAACTGGACACAAATTGGAACCGAGTGCTGCGTCAGGGCTCGGCTTTGAGTCAAGTTTGAGCCGAGCATTGACGCAATCGTCCAAATAGTGCCCAGCGTTCGCCTTATCTGATCACGCCATCTCATTCAGGACCACGGCTTTCTTATCTAGGAGGTGTTGCACCGCGGCGCGGTGGAATGAGGGCGTGCTCAGCTGCCGCACTGCCGTCGCCTATTGTTTTTCGCTCTTGGTTTCCGTAGTAGTCGTGCGTGGGCTGTGATGTGTGTGCGTAGTAGAAACGATGGATGCGGTTCCCTCCATGAGTGATATGAATGCGGTTCCTTCCACGAGTAGTATGGATGTGGTTCTTTCCGAGTAATATGGATGACTATTCAAGGGAGTCGACGTGCTCTGACAGGCAAAGTACCGAAAAGGTGTGGAAAAATTACAGGAAGATCCGTTGGTTATGTTAGGATCAGAGTGTATGTTTTCCTTAACTATTTGTTTCGTGTATTGTTAGCCGCTCGCCGGCATTACCGTTGTCGAGAAAGCCCCTCTTCGAGGAGAGGGGGGCTGCTGATGCCAACACCTTTGTTCCGCAATACCCCACGAACGCGCGCGGCGCCACCGCAGGGGAAGGAATGTTTCCCCCTGGGGGACGGAGGCGGACCCCCGGAGGTAGGGGTCAGAAGAGTTTGGCCGGGGAAGTCCCGAAGTCGGTTGAGGACGTGTGTCGCCCGCCGGCCCTTTGTTAGCAAGTGTAAAGATAATTCATCAAATCGTCGTTGCTGCCACTGCCTCGCCATCGAAGTCACCAGCCGCGATCGGGGAGAGGACCTTCGACAACTGACGCCTCTCCCCACTACAACAAGAACCTTACTGTGGACTCTTTTACCTCTGTCGGACGGGCACCTAAAAGGACCTTCACGCCAAGGGCATTTTCAAATTACCTTTAATTTCTGCCGTGCCAGAGAGCGCAGGTAAATGTCATTTAGACGATGTTTACGGCGATTGAAGTCTCGTAACTCGTTCAAACGCATAAATCACGTTCGCGCCAGAAAAATAGTGTTTTGGCGATATAAATAATTTTTAACTTTTTCTTAAGCAAAGAAAATATAAAAAAAAGAAAATGACGAGTTTAGTCGAGTGATTACAACAAAGTCAAACTTTGAGCCCAAGCAACGTGTTTTTTTTGGCAATTAGCGGCAACCCTGAGCGTCTCCCGCTCAGTGCTCTCGCTTCTTTCCGTGCTTCTGCTACGCTTTTGCCCTGTTCTGTTCGGCGTCTTGCTCGCGCTTGAGTTTCATCGCACGCGTCGGAGTTCCTCCAGGCGATCCTCCCAAAGTCCTATTACCGCTTAGGTCGCCTCAACGCTCCAATAAAAGCGCGGCGACCCCTTCCTAGTTGTGAACGCTCCTCCGTCGTTCGACACATCGCACGACGCCAGAGTGAGATAAAGATGTATATATGTACAAATATATTAAATATATACAATGCACTTAGTAATATACCATTAAAGGATGATAAAATATAAAGTACAGAAATAAAGCTCGATAACTTTAGGTACAACAAGAATAGAGAGGAGGAAAACCGAAGTGCCGAAGCGGACGATGCGAGCAGGCGAGCAGCGGGACAAGGAGGTCTACTATACTTCGTTTCAGCTTGGGTCCAGACGGAGCTGATGCTAGAAGCACGAGCGTGTGGCCCTGAACAGTGCCTGTACTGCACGAGCGCGCGTGCTTGGCAGGGACGCTGGAAGCCCGGAGCTCGCGCTTGTAGCATCGGCGGCGTCTGGACCCAAGCTGAAACGAAGTATAGATAGCTGGGGCCGTGAGCACAGAAAACTATTAGTAGAGCGAGGTCTGCACAAAATATATACGTAAAACACGCTCTTCTGAATAATAATACTAGAAAAAAACATTGATTTTAGATATCAGTACGATATTTTATTTTGATTCGCTTTTCTAGTGTAAACCGCTGCTGACGAGAGTACCCCTTTAGCAGCCGTGAAGGAGATGCGGGAACCTATGGTCCACGAAAAGGACTTTACGCTAAAATGCCATTTATGTTGCTGCGCGGCACTGCTGAAATGACATTTACGCTGTAGGTGCTTTGACGTAAAGGCTTTTTTAGGTGCCCGTCTGACAGGGGTATTAGGGAATCCGTTAGCATGACCCTTGGGACATGCGACACACGTCGCCCTTTGGGAAACGCTAAAGCTGACCCTGTAACGAGGTCAAAAAAGAAGCAGAAAAATAGAGGAAGCAAAGAGAAAGCCAAAAGAGAAAAGTGAAGGGGTCAGCGTTAGCGTTTCCCAAAGGGGAAAAGCGTGTGACGTCATGCTCAACGCATTCCCTTAAGAATCCACCAACGGATCTTCCTATAATTTTTTCATAAAAGTGCATAAATTTTCCAACGCCGTGGTACCGAGATTTGCACCCATTGCAAGAGGGAAACAAAGTAAAAACAAAAAGCCTTTCTAGAAATTAAGACATTTTGCTAAGGTCATTTTTGTTGGAAATCGCAGTGACAGGAGTTCCAGCCGCATTGCTAGGGTCTTGCAATTTCTCACCCAGACGTACCGCCATTGGTGCTCGCGCTTCCTCGACATCGTCATGCCGAGCAGCCTTTAAAAATACAAAAAAACAGAAGTGTTCCTTGACATAAATGCCGGCGCTGAAACGGGGCAATTACGCTGCTCTTCGTCATTTACCTGGTCGGCACACGATGGTGCACTTCAATATCGGAGACAGGGGTCTGCTCCCAGAGCAAGTCTTTGAGTTTAAATTCCAGTTCAGTGACGTTTTCGGTTTCGGTGTACCTTTAATTTGGACATTGTGACGCCGCGAATATTGCACGGACTGGACCAGTTCATTTTCTTTGAGCGATATGCCGTCACGTCGCGCCTTTCGCCATGTTTCACATTCTCCTTCATGAGGGCGGTGTTTTCGCGCGAGGCGGCGTTCATTTTTTTTAATGTCTTCAATATATCTTTGTTCATGTAAACTGATCCCGTCAGTAATCTCCTCTAACTCGGTGTGAATGCCACAGAGTTCAGTTCGGCATCCTCTCTCTCTCTCTCTCTCTCTAAAGATTCCTTAAATACTTTAAAGACCTCAACAGTATTACGGACGCACAGTTCGCGCTTTCCACTTTTGCCACCCCGCCCCCCGCATTACTCCTTTCCTATACCCTCTCCACTCTTTATCTTGCCCCAACTTTGCCCCCCTCGCAGCTTAGGAGAGGGTAGCGCTAACGAGGGATTATCTTCCCTTCAGAAAACATAAGTTGTCCTTTACTGAATAAAAGGTTAAAAAGCGCGAACAAAACGGGGACAATTAATGAAGAAACACAGATCGACTTTTTGGCATCACTGGACCGGCAAATTTCAAATAGGCTTGCAGTTTTCCATGTGGTAAAGAGGTACAGATATGTAGATGACTACCTTTTAATTTTAGATACTGACTCGGGTTTGAAGAAAGCGGTTGAGGAGATTGTCAAGGTGTTTAAGGACTTATCAGGTGAACTTAAGTTTACCTGCGAATTGCCTTTGAATAACTGCATTCAGTTTTTAGACATTTTGATCCTTTTTCCTGACAAACATGTCTGTTCGAAGTATTGTTCGCGTACCAAGAAAAGCCTGGTTTTGTTTGAAAGTGCTCACTCTAAACTGGTAATGAGGGCGATAGCCTTCAAAACATGTCTAAATGCGGCTCGGTAAAAAAAGTCGCAATCATCAAATGAAAATCAGTTTTGAACGACAAGTAAAAAGGTTAAGTGACGTGGGGGTACCCCTAGCCTAATCTCTAGCTGTTGTGAGAGCTTTCTTCAAAAGCTAAAAGAATAAAAAAAGGCAGCGAGGCAAGTAAAGAAATGAAACGAGTACAAGTCATTCCGTCCATGCATATCGTGTCTCATAATCACGAACAAAAAAAGAAGGTCGCTGGCAGTTACGACATTAACGTGGTCTTTTCGCCACCATGTAAACTTGCTAGGATCTGTTCGATGTTGACAAGGCAGAAAAAAGCACCGTGTTCCAAGAAACACGTGGTGCAATATACTGCGTACGTCACCAATGTGGTGTACGAGATTCCGTTTAGTTGTGGCAGTGCCTACATTGGGCAGACTGGACGCTGGTTCAATGATAGAGCACGAGAGCATGATCTTTCTGTGGGCGCAACAACGTGGGGGGACATCTTTCTGACCATTGTAGGCGATGTGGGTGTAAACCTGACCTGAATTCTACGGCAGTTCTGAAGAAAGGCAAAATACAAAACGCAAATAGAGATTACAGAGGCATTCTACATGAAACAGAGATAGAGCAATTGCGTCAGCGCTCCATATGTGTATCTGCTTCAGAGTGAATTGGCGTTTCTGGATGGTTGCCTTTGACTTGTGGCGATTGGGTGCGATGTGGTTTGGGCAATGTGTATATATATTGGGGAGGATGGTTATAACAAAAACCAGTTGAGAGAAGCGCCTCGTCCTGTCGTCCGTGTTTCTGCATTGTCCCCGTTTTGTTCGCGCTTTTTATTATTTTATTCTCTAAATTGTACGTCGGCCTTTAAACTTTTTTTTTTAAATTTCATCCTTTAGTTTGTTGGCCATGCAGCTTGACAATTTCTTTCGACATTCTTAAAAGTCAAAACGATGACAATACAAATAACAATACAAGGCAGCAGCAGCAGCGACATTTGTAGCATAGGAAAAAAAAAATAAAAATAAAAGCCGTTAACAACGCCCTGTAATACCGAATTAGAGCGAAGCTCTTGAGGAGGAGGAGGGAAGGGTACTGAGGGAGCGTATACCACTCTTCCCTCCTCCTCACCTCCTCATCCTGCCTGCTACTCCTCCCTCCGAGCGGCGTCGGCGTCGCCGTGGGCGTCACGTGACGTCACCGGGGTCACGTGAACTACAGGGGGTCACGTGACGTCACCGGGGTCACGTGACCTCATGGGGGTCATGTGACGTCACGGGGGTCACGTGACGTCACCGGGGTCGTGTGACTCACGGGGGTCACGTGACGTCACCGGGGTCACGTGACCTCACGGGGGTCACGTGACGTCACGGGGTCACGTGACCTCACGGAGGTGACGTGACGTCACCGGGGTCACGTGACCTCCCTGGGGTCACATGACCTCACGGGGGTCAGGCGACCTCACGGTTACGCCGACGGCGACGTTGACGCCGCTCAAGCCGGAAACGGGCGCCTGAGAGCCGCGCTCTCAAAAAAAGAAACATGTTTGTGATGCATGAATTATACGTGTTTCTCGTTGTTCAAATTCACCGCCTTATCTTTGATACAAAGAACTCGCTCTGTGGAAATTTGAAGTCGCAGTCACACGTGCTCGTGCATCACAAAAGAAACGACGTTAATCGCTGCAGCCACGTTGACAAAATTGTTGGCAGACACGCTTACATACGCATGTTCGTTTACGCATACGTATTCTTTGAATATGTCTAAAGAAAGGTTTCGTAGAAGAAACGCGCCTCGAACAGTGTTTGCAGACTGTCATTTGTGTGATGTATGAGGAGCGCAAGTTCGTCTGCTTCTTTTGCAGGGGTAGTGGGGCGTCAGAACGCCCAGCTCACGATTTAAGAACTGAGCGGGTAGACCTCAGGGCCGGCTTGCCCTGAGGGCTGCCCTCTGTACCCTTCCGGTCAGGGGCCAATCATGGCTGGGTGTTACTGACGTCACCACAACCCTTGCAAAAAGAAGCACAAACAAGCGCTCCGCAAGTACGTAACTGGAAATGAAG
>JAZHYW010068931.1:0-12114 GCA_037355805.1 Ixodes ricinus
GGGGCACTGACACCTCAAAATCATATTTTTTTTTATTATCCGAAACGATTGAAAACGGTGCCGGGACATTACCCTCAAAATTTGAAACTTGGGAATTCAGTATTCGTGAATTAAAAAAACAATTTCCAAATGCCGAATTTGAAGTTCCCGCGCGGTCCCCGCCAGTGCAGTGAGTCAACTTTTGCGGTCTCCTGCGACTCGACTTTTTCTCGGACCTCCGCTGACCCGATGCGAGGAGGAGGCGAGCTGGCGGGATAGAAGGGAGCTGGCGCGGGAAAAAAACCGGTTTCTTCGCCGACTCGCCGATCTGCTCGAGCGCCGCCGAGTTTTCTGAGGGAGGACACAAATCTAGGAAGGGACATCTCACCGAACTCCGATTTTGGGTATTTCAAAAAGAGGGGCCGTAGTGCGTTCGCAATTGCGTTAAAAAACATGTTTTACGATTGCCGTTATTAAATGTTATAGAAATGTCGCCTACAAAGCTCCGAAATTTTCTGATTTTTGACGTCATCGATCAAAAGAAGGGAGGAGGTAGCCGCGGGAGATTTAAACGCCAAAAATAAAAAGGCGCGCGCGCGCGCGAAGAATTTTTTTTCGCGATGCGGTTTTTTTTGCGTGTTTATGACTACAACTTGCGTCGTTTTAGAGAATAAAAAAAATACGACCTTTGGGGTGTCGCTGCTACATGAGCGGCAGCAAGCGAGGGAACGTGTCTGAAGAAGGGGTGGTAAAGGGACTCACAGCTGGTGCGTGTCCATTACTTGTCCTCTCCTTTCAGTCCAACTATATTACTAACTATAAAGAGACTGACTTTTAAGTTGGCAACGAAATAGACAGCCTCAGCCTGATTGATTTAGATTCATTTAAGCTTACTTTTTAGAAAAAAAAGTGAATTGAGTTTGACCGGGTCCAAGAAGACTTAGTCCAACTGGCCGAAGATGCCGCCGGGGCCCAGGGGATCCTGGCCGCCGTCGTTTAGTGGGCTCCTCACCACTTCCTAGTCCCTTTTCGGTCACCAATAAACTTGTACTGACTGACTGAGTTTGACAACAATGGACCTTTTTCCAGAAAGCTTCTGCGCATGAGTGCACACTCTCCTCTGGCCTTGCTTTCCTAGTTCTCCATTTTCGCAGGGCACCATCCACACGAACGACATTGTCACGGTCTATCTCTCCGCATATTTCGTCTTTTTTTTTTTTGACGATTCTTTTTCGGGGTATCGGTAGCGTAGGGCGTAAAAGGAACGAAAGCCGATACAACGGCACGATGTCAATGTGCATTGACAAGCGGAGTCCTGTTGGGCTGCCCTTCATTTGTAGTACGCAGACAACCCGCCACACGATGCTCGTTACTCGAACAAAATATCCATTGTGTCTGAGCAACCCAGAGCATGCGTGGGTCCCCTGCGTGTCTGATATGCCCGACGAAAGAAAGCAGAGACGCATGCAAGGAATCGTTACAGCTCGTATGTCGACCCAGTGACGAACACCAAACGCAGCGCGCCCGGTTGCCGCGTCACACAAAGAGAGCAGTGTGACGTAGGAGTACCACCGACACACTTTGCTCTCAAAGACCTCCACCCCCGGGTTGTCCATGCTGGCCACGTGATCGGCGGTGGGGTTCTTCAACCAACGAGTCCCTCCTAGAAGACGAGCCCTGCGCACGACATCGTCGTCGGTGGATCTCCGATCCGCCCCAAGCGGCAAACGAGCCCAAGCTCGACGAGAGCCGCCACAAAGTGGCAGACGCGTCCGACTTGGCGTCGCCGCGTCCAAGCACCGAACTCAGCTCGTGGATTCACTGTAGTCGGTGGTGGAAGCCCCTTCCACCTCTTTCCACTGTAGCAGAGCGCACGCTGGAGAGGAGCCAACCTCCACTCCGGTGTTCGTTCTTGCTAAAGTGGAAAGAGATAGGAGGAGCTCCCACTTCACACTTGACCTTTCGCCCGCCAAGGGGGGGGGGGGGGTTAGGTGGCGCGCAGCTAGGCTTTGTCTTCTAGGTGGTATTGGTTCAACTAGAGTTCCTGGTATAAGCTCCCTACGGGAGCCAGAGTTGCGCGTTCATCCCCGTAGCGTCGTCTTTCCTGCACGGCATGTTGATCCTTTTCACGTGACTGAATTAGGCGAATAGCGGTGTCGCGCGTTCGGAGGCGCGCGGCGCGCTCAAAAACAGGGGAACGTACACCGGGGCGCGAGCAACGTCTACTCTCCTGCACGGCATTTGATCTGGCTTCTCACGTGATCGGATCTAGGCGAATAGCTAGCGCGGCGGCACGTGGAAAGCATACGCGCAACTCTGGCTCCCGAAGGGAAACTCAGGATCCTGCGTTCAATCCCCACCCCTGCCCGTTTCGATCTGGATGAGCATCGTACCGGCGTGCGGTCGTGTACCCACTATCGCGTGATGCACGTTAAAGACCCCAGGCTAGCAGTTGTGCTGCACTGGCTAAATTTCTCATGTACAGCTGGGAGACTCGTCGCCCGTTGAGGCAGACCAAGTTTTCTAGGTTGTATAAACATACACACAACCCAATTTTCCCGTAGGGAGCCTATAAAGGCACTGTAGGTTCATCTAAGTAGACGCAATGGTGAAGAGCCAAAAGCGAGAAGGCGCATGGCTCGGGCCACGAGCCCGAGCTTTAACCAATCTCGCGTTCATGCTGCGTGAACACGAGCTCCAGCCGAAAGTTGACGCAGCAGTCGTGTCTAAAATGTACAATACAGAGGCTTTTAGTGACGCGGGAAAATTCAGCACGAAGGCTTTCTGATTTACGTGCTGCTCCAACTAAGAACAAGAGAGAAAGAGAGAGAAAGTGAGAGCCTACTTTCGCAGATCGGAACCCGCTTTGGGTTCCTCCCCCTCGTACGTACTACGGTCCCTACAGCGCACACAGCAACTCATATAGCCTCATTGAAATCAAAGCCAAGCCAAGTGCCTAAGCTTTGTTCACGCAGAATGCATTTTTCTTTTCTACAGGATATTTGTTTATCTGTACGCAAGCACATTAGGCTTGTCCAGATACGTTTTTAAATTCGAAAGAAAGCTGATACGGCTGGTGTGGCTGTTTTTTGCGCTACAAATTTGCCGCCTCATAGGTGTTCTCAATCATCCCCATGGCTTTACTACCGCAAGCTCCAGATGGCGCCACGGGTATCGGAAACAGCATAGAACGCATAGAACAGTTTGCTTGAGGATCGCCGACTCGAGTTAGTTTTGTTGTGCCTTTATTTTAGTAACTTTCCTTTTCATAATCGTCATGATGCAACTTTGAAAGCCGATGCGAACAAGAAAACGGCCGTGACGAGAGAATGAAACCATTCAACATCGTCGGAGCCATTGTTCGAAACTGGACGGATGTAAACCCACATAAAGTGCGTTTTTGTGCCCGCGCACGGACTCCGTTAACTTCTCAGTGGTTCTAGTTCTACCAACGGCTACTACACAAGCCTAATTATAGCCAACAATATTTCATGCAAGCTTTACCAGTTGGTATCACTTCAGATTGTAGTTCCCGCCTGTCATGACTTGGCTATTTCCTTCATAGATGGCGGTACCAGTCCGTCATAACCAGGTCATAACAAACGAGAGTTTTAGCGCCCTTTGCACCGGGGTGCCCGGGGTGAGCGTTCGAATCAAAAAGCGCCAATATCGCTGTGTCATTCACAACGTTTATAACGCTAGGAAAACCCCCAATGCCGGCTCTCTTTGCAATGTGAAAGCTAGAAATGGCGCTGCACAAAGCAGAATGCGCACATTCGTCATAAAAGGCTGGAGCATTTATATAGGTAGTCATCGCAGGGGTTATTTCATGAAAACCTCTACACATATTGCACTGAGTTAGATACAAAATTGGCTTGTCCATCATCAAGAAAAACGTAATACACCGTCGCCCTGCAGCGAGCCTGCTACTATAAAACTGCGGAAGCGCGCTAGTTTGTTGAACTTTTCTCTGATTTGGAGAGGTTCATTACACTGGATAAGGCAATATCAACAAACAGTACAGATCTATTGATTTGCTTCTTTTTTGCAACATATTTTTCAAGCATAGTTAAGTTCCAATATGGAATCCTCAAAGTACTATAAGCCTGACAATAATATATTTTACAAATTTCTTCACATAATTATTGTACAAATGTATTCAACTCAATATACATTCTATTCGGAATCTACTCAAGTCATTTCGAATCGACCATGTGGAACTATTTTAGGATCGAAATTCTCTCGTGACGTTTGGATAAACCTACGCCACGTGTAAACCCGAAGGAGACGTGCTAAACCTAATCTTCTGTGACTCGACCGGCTCAAATGACATCCAGACGAGTGACACCCCTACTACTCGTTTGAGCGCGTTTATCGCGGTATAAAGGCGACAAGTGTTGTATTTTTATATTATTTTTGTCAAAATAAATGTTAAAAAAGGGAAGACTATATAGTCTGAAGGGCAAGTTGGCTTTCTCTCAGCACCTGCTCTTTGCTGCTGAGTCACGCTCACGGCTTCCGTATTCCCATATTTCGCCATCATATATGCACCATGGTCGTCTGTCGCTGTTCTTGCCGCAGTGGGCAAGTGTCACGCGTGGAATAACCGTCAATAAAGCCGCGAGCAGGTTGATTCGGTATGCAACGCCACCGTGGCGGTGGGCCACAGCGAATGGGTCACCGGGCAGGGGGTGAAGAGAGAACTAAAAGGTGGTGGTTCAAGGGACCATTGCTCATTGATGTACCCTAGCGAAGGGCATAAGATAGAAAGTTCTGTCGTACAGTACTAATGTCTAAGTGATTTTAGAACGCACAGCCCGTACCTGTGGTGGCATCTAAGCTTGGATGCAGCCCTGTCCAATGTATACACTTCACTACCTGTTAACGCAAATAAGCCATCGCCGCTTTTCTTTTTTTCGGCAATGAAGGACTGTTATTAAAACTACTATAGTGGCGGCAAGTTCCAGTTGGGGTACTAACCTACACGGTAGATTCTGATGTTTGGCATTTTACTTCCAAAGTAAAATGCGAAAAAGCACCGAAATCGCGTTCGCGCTAATAGTGTCGCGCAGTGTATCTAGACCCGACCAAGGCACGAATTAAGCAGAATGATAGTGGGCGAGCGAACCAAGCTCGAGTTTTATACGCATTAACTTAGGAACTTATAACGCAACTAGAATGGCAGAGTATATTTTGCACTTTGCTAAGGCACTGGCATTTGTATATCGTCCACATTTCGTTGACGATGTAATATGTACTTCCACTTCGAGTGGGTGTACATATAAGCGATAAAAAAAGTACCGAAATTTTATATCCGGCTCCTAAATGCGCTATAAACTTGTCGAAGCAAAAAAAAATATTTTTACACCTACAATTTTTTTTTTTGCGATGAACATTTGAACATTTTATTATGGTGTAAACACAAAGCCCAATTATTTTTGTTTGGTTTTGGCTCACCTGCTACAGTATCACATATTTATTTGCTCAGAAAAATTGGAGGAAGTCAAACCGAAATTAGGGGATCACCACATGCATTATGACGTCGTCCACATGCACGGGAGTAATTTGTGTTATTCATTTACTAGGTTGAGCGCCGGTGCTATTCAAGGCAGAAGCCGCTGCAAGGTGTTCAAAGTTAACATGGCCACAAGCGCCATGAAAATTGTGGTTGGTGTTTGGATTTTGTAGTTAGCTGTGCATAAACAAGCGTTATGTCAGACCTCAGTTGACAACAGCTATAATAACTACAAGAATAACAACATCCGTAACAAAGGACATCAACGTGTATCGATTGTGAGTGAGCGCTGGCAGCAATTTATCATTCTAAAACTTCATACTTTGAACTCCTCGGCAGGACGTAGCTGGACGCACTCTCACATTCGATGACTAGTGCTCAGGGTTGGGCACTATCGCGATAGTGTTTCAGAAATACATTTCGTATTTGTATTTCTGTATAGCGATACATTTTTCATCGGTATCTGTATTCCTGTATCGAAATGTATTTCGATTACAGGAATACAGATACCCGATGAGAAAATCATGTCAGCTATGCAGAAATACAAATGCGAAATGTATTTCTGAAACACTATCGCGATAGTGCCCAACCCTGAGCACTAGTCATCGAATGTGAGAGTGCGTCCAGCTACGTCCTGCCGAGGAGTTCAAAGTATGAAGTTTTAGAATGATAAATTGCTGCCAGCGCTCACTCACAATCGATACACGTTGATGTCCTTTGTTACGGATGTTGTTATTCTTGTAGTTATTATAGCTGTTGTCAACTGAGGTCTGACATAACGCTTGTTTATGCACAGCTAACTACAAAATCCAAACACCAACCACAATTTTCATGGCGCTTGTGGCCATGTTAACTTTGAACACCTTGCAGCGGCTTCTGCCTTGAATAGCACCGGCGCTCAACCTAGTAAATGAATAACACAAATTACTCCCATGCATGTGGACGACGTCATAATGCATGTGGTGATCCTAATTTCGGTCTGACTTCCTCCAATTTTTCTGAGCAAATAAATATGTGATACTGTAGCAGGTGAGCCAAAACCAAACAAAAATAATTGGGCTTTGTGTTTACACCATAATAAAATGTTCAAATATTCATCGCAAAAAAAAATTGTAGGTGTAAAGTATTTTTTTTTTTGCTTCGACAAGTTTATAGCGCATTTAGGGGCCGGATATAAAATTTCGGTACTTTTTTTTATCGCTTATATGTACACCCACTCGAAGTGGAAGTACATATTACATCGTCAACGAAATGTGGACGATATACAAATGCCAGTGCCTTAGCAAAGTGCAAAATATACTCTGCCATTCTAGTTGCGTTGTAAGTTCCTAAGTTAATGCGTATAAAACTCGAGCTTGGTTCGCTCGCCCACTATCATTCTGCTTAATTCGTGCCTTGGTCGGGTCTAGATACACTGCGCGACACTATTAGCGCGAACGCGATTTCGGTGCTTTTTCGCATTTTACTTTGGAAGTAAAATGCCAAACATCAGAATCTACCGTGTAGGTTAGTGCCCCAACTGGGAACTTGCCGCCACTATAGTAGTTTTAATAACAGTCCTTCATTGCCGAAAAAAAGAAAAGCGGCGATGGCTTATTTGCGTTAACAGGTAGTGAAGTGTATACATTGGACAGGGCTGCATCCAAGCTTAGATGCCACCACAGGTACGGGCTGTGCGTTCTAAAATCACTTAGACATTAGTACTGTACGACAGAACTTTCTATCTTATGCCCTTCGCTAGGGTACACCAATGAGCAATGGTCCCTTGAACCACACACCTTTTAGTTCTCTCTTCACCCCCTGCCCGGTGACCCATTCGCTGTGGCCCACCGCCACGGTGGCGTTGCATACCGAATCAACCTGCTCGCGGCTTTATTGACGGTTATTCCACGCGACACTTGCCCACTGCGGCAAGAACAGCGACAGACGACCATGGTGGATATATGATGGCGAAATATGGGAATACGGAAGCGGTGAGCGTGACTCAGCAGCAAAGAGCAGGTGCTGAGTAGAAAGCCAACTTGCCCTTCAGACTATATAGTCTTCCCTTTTTTAACATTTATTTTGACAAAAATAATATAAAAATACAACACTTGTCGCCTTTATACCACGATAAACGCGCTCAAACGAGTAGTAGAGGGTGTCCTCGTCTGGATGTCATTTGAGCCGGTCGAGTCACAGAAGATTAGGTTTAGCACGTCTCCTTCGGGTTTACACGTGGCGTAGGTTTATCCAAACGTCACGAGAAATTTTGTCCTAAAATAGTTCCACATGGTCGATTCGAAATGACTTGAGTAGATTCCGAATAGAATGTATATTGAGTTGAATACATTTGTACAATAATTATGTGAAGGAATTTGTAAAATATATTATTGTCAGGCTTATAGTACTTTGAGGATTCCATATTGGAACTTAATATGTTGAAAAATATGTTGAAAAAAGAAGCAATCAATAGATCTGTACTGTTTGTTGATATTGCCTTATCCAGTGTAATGAACTCTCCAAATCAGAGAAAAGTTCAACAAACTAGCGCGCTTCCGCAGTTTTATAGTAGCAGGCTCGCTGCAGGGCGACGGTGTATTACGTTTTTCTTGATGATGGACAAGCCAATTTTGTATCTAACTCAGTGCAATATGTGTAGAGGTTTTCATGAAATAACCCCTGCGATGACTACCTATATAAATGCTCCAGCCTTTTATGACGAATGTGCGCATTCTGCTTTGTGCAGCGCCATTTCTAGCTTTCACATTGCAAGGAGAGCCGGCATTGGGGGTTTTCCTAGCGTTATAAACGTTGTGAATGACACAGCGATATTGGCGCTTTTTGATTCGAACGCTCACCCCGGTGCACCCCGGTGCAAAGGGCGCTAAAACTCTCGTTTGTTATGACGGCTGTGACGGACTGGTACCGCCATCTATGAAGGAAATAGCCAAGTCATGACTGGCGGGAAGCTACAATCTGAAGTGATACCAACTGGTAAAGCTTGCATGAAATATTGTTGTGCTATAATTAGGCTTGTGTAGTAGCCGTTGGTAGAACTAGAACCACTAAGAAGTTAACGGAGTCCGTGCGCGGGCACAAAAACGCACTTTATGTGGGTTTACATCCGTCCAGTTTCGAACAATGGCTCCGACGATGTTGAATGGTTTCATTCTCTCGTCACGGCCGTTTTCTTGTTCGCATCGGCTTTCAAAGTTGCATCATGACGATTATGAAAAGGAAAGTTACTAAAATAAAGGCACAACAAAACTAACTCGAGTCGGCGATCCTCAAGAAAACTGTTCTATGCGTTCTATGCTGTTTCCGATACCCGTGGCGCCATCTGGAGCTTGCGGTAGTAAAGCCATGGGGATGATTGAGAACACCTATGAGGCGGCAAATTTGTAGCGCAAAAAACAGCCACACCAGCCGTATCAGCTTTCTTTCGAATTTAAAAACGTATCTGGACAAGCCTAATGTGCTTGCGTACAGTTAAACAAATATCCTGTAGAAAAGAAAAAAGCATTCTGCGTGAACAAAGCTTAGGCACTTGGCTTGGCTTTGATTTCAATGAGGCTATATGAGTTGCTGTGTGCGCTGTAGGGACCGTAGTACGTACGAGGGAGAGGAACCCAAAGCGGGTTCCGATCTGCAAGAAGTAGGCTCTCACTTTCTCTCTCTTTCTCTCTTGTTCTTAGTTGGAGCAGCACGTAAATCAGAAAGCCTTCGTGCTGAATTTTCCCGCGTCACTAAAAGCCTCTGTATTGTACATTTTAGACACGACTGCTGCGTCAACTTTCGGCTGGAGCTCGTGTTCACGCAGCATGAACGCGAGATTGGTTAAAGCTCGGGCTCGTGGCCCGAGCCATGCGCCTTCTCGCTTTTGGCTCTTCACCATTGCGTCTACTTAGATGAACCTACAGTGCCTTTATAGGCTCCCTACGGGAAAATTGGGTTGTGTGTATGTTTATACAACCTAGAAAACTTGGTCTGCCTCAACGGGCGACGAGTCTCCCAGCCGTACATGAGAAATTTAGCCAGTGCAGCACAACTGCTAGCCTGGGGTCTTTAACGTGCATCACGCGATAGTGGGTACACGACCGCACGCCGGTACGATGCTCATCCAGATCGAAACGGGCAGGGGTGGGGATTGAACCCAGGATCCTGAGTTTCCCTACGGGAGCCAGAGTTGCGCGTATGCTTTCCACGTGCCGCCGCGCCGCTATTCGCCTAGATCCGATCACGTGAGAAGCCAGATCAAATGCCGTGCAGGAAAGTAGACGTTGCTCGCGCCCCGGTGTACGTTCCCCTGCTTTTGAGCGCGCCGCGCGCCTCGAACGCGCGACACCGCTATTCGCCTAATTCAGTCACGTGAGAAAGGATCAACATGCCGTGCAGGAAAGACGACGCTACGGGGATGAACGCGCAACTCTGGCTCCCGTAGGGAGCTTATACAGGAACTCTAGTTGAACCAATACCACCTAGAAGACAAAGCCTAGCTGCGCGCCACCTAACCCCCCCCCCTTGGCGGGCGAAAGGTCAAGTGTGAAGTGGAAGCTCCTCCTAACTCTTTCCACTTTAGCAGAACGAACACCGGAGTGGAGGTTGGCTCCTCTCCAGCGTTCGCTCTGCTACGGTGGAAAGAGGTGGAAGGAGCTTCCACCACCTGACCACAGTGAATCCACGAGCTGAGTTTGGTGCTAGGACGCGGCGACGCCAAGTCGGACGCGTCTGCCACTTTGTGGCGGCTCTCGTCGAGCTTGGGCTCGTTTGCCGCTTGGGGCGGATCGGGGATCCACCGACGACGACGTCGTGCGCAGGCCTCGTCTTCTATAGGTGGTACTGGTTGGTTGAAGAACCCCACCGCCGATCACGTGGCCAGCATGGACGACCCGGGGGTGGAGGTCTATTGAGAGCAAAGTGTGTCGGTGGTACTCCTACGTCACACTGCTCTCTTTGTGTGACGCAGTAACCTAACGCGCCGAGTTTGGTGTACGTCACTGGGTCGAGCATACGAGCCGTAACGATTCCTTGCATGCGTCTCTGCTTTCTTTCAGTCGGGCATATCAGACACGCAGGGGACCCACGCATGCCCTTGGGTTGCTCAGACACAATGGATATTTTGTTTCGAGTAACGAGCATCGTGTGGCGGAGTTGTCTGCGTACTACAAATGAAGGGCGGCCCAACAGGACTCCGCTTGTCAATGCACATTGACATCGTGCCGTTGTATCGGGCTTTCGTTCCTTTTACGCCCTACGCTACCAATACCCCGAAGAAGAATCGTCAAAAAAAAAAAAAAAGACGAAATATGCGGAGAGATAGACCGTGGCAATGTCGTTCTGTGCGGGATGGTGCCCCGCGTAGATGGAGAACTAGGAAAGCAAGGCCAGAGGAGAGGGTGCGCTCATGCGCAGAAGCTTTCTGGAAAAGGTCGCATTGTTGTCAAACTCAGTCAGTCAGTACAAGTTTATTGGCGACCGAAAAGGGACTAGGAAGTGGTGAGGAGCCCACTAAACGACGGCGGCCAGGATCCCCTGGGCCCCGGCGGCATCTTCGGCCGAGTCGGACTAAGCCTTTCTTGGACCGGTCAAACTCAACCCACTTTTTTTTTCTAAAAAGTAAGCTTAAATGAATCTAAATCAATCAGGCTGAGGCTGTCTATTTCGTTGCCAACCTAAAAGTCAGTCTCTTTATAGTTAGCAATATAGTTGGACTGAAAGGAGAGGACAAGTAATGGACACGCACGAGCTGTGAGTCCCTTTACCACCCCTTCTTCAGACACGTTCCCTCGCTTGCTGCCTTCATAGCAGCATTTAAGAAGGCGAGCACTGACACCCCAAAGGTCGTATTTTTTTTTATTCTCTAAAACGACGCAAGTTGTAGTCATAAACACGCAAAAAAAACCGCATCGCGAAAAAAATTTCTTCGCGCGCGCGCGCGCTTTTTATTTTTGGCGTTTAAATCTCCCGCGGCTACCTCCTCCCTTCTTTTGATCGATGACGTCAAAAATCAGAAAATTTCGGAGCTTTGTAGGCGACATTTCTATAACATTTAATAACGGCAATCGTAAAACATGTTTTTTAACGCAATTGCGAACGCACTACGGCCCCTCTTTTTGAAATACCCAAAATCGGAGTTCGGTGAGATGTCCCTTCCTAGATTTGTGTCCTCCCTCAGAAAACTCGGCGGCGCTCGAGCAGATCGGCGAGTCGGCGAAGAAACCGGTTTTTTCCCGCGCCAGCTCCCTTCTATCCCGCCAGCTCGCCTCCTCCTCGCATCGGGTCAGCGGAGGTCCGAGAAAAAGTCGAGTCGCAGGAGACCGCAAAAGTTGACTCACTGCACTGGCGGGGACCGCGCGGGAACTTCAAATTCGGCATTTGGAAATTGTTTTTTTAATTCACGAATACTGAATTCCCAAGTTTCAAATTTTGAGGGTAATGTCCCGGCACCGTTTTCAATCGTTTCGGATAATAAAAAAAAATATGACTTTGAGGTGTCAAAGTATGCCTTTAAAGCGCCAAACTATTTTCATTTTTTTCTCGCATCTCTGACAAAATTGTATAATTCATAGCTTTTTGAGACTAGCTCCAACCGCTGTCTGGAGTTGCGTAGGCTATAATTTTTTTTGTTTTGTTTTTTT
>JAZHYW010068932.1:0-22891 GCA_037355805.1 Ixodes ricinus
TTAAGGCTAGCCCACATGGCGCGCTTTTCTCCGCGTCTGCGTCGCGTCTGCGCCTGCGCTTTGACGTCACTTCCGGCGCCGGCACGAAACGCAGCGTTTTTAGGCGCATTCCGACGTATCTGGAGGAGCCAGATATTTTGCGTCCAGGCGTCGCGTCTCCCGCTGCGTCCAGAAGGCAACAACCAATGAACGGCCGTGTTCACTAGTTGCAAGGAGCGTTTGAATTTTCTCCACTGTTTTCGCCACTGTAGGACTGTAGTTTTCGCCACGAAACTTGCGACAATGGCGATAATAATAATAATAATTTTTATTTGCACAGATTGCGATACCCACTCGGCAGCGTGCAAGGCTAGGCAGAAAGGTTGAGACCCTTACGCAGGTGTGCCTGCTAGCCCGTCGCCAAGTGGGGAAAGGGATACGGGAGAGAAAAATAAATACAAACACTCAAAACAGAAAGATCCGCATACAAAAACGGGTAACAACCGTGTGCCATTCCAAAACAAAGCGCGCGCGCGCGCGCGGAATTTACAAAATTTGCACGCCCGCGGGCCTAAATAAAAACAGCTTAGGCCCCGCCAACGCTCGCAGCAGGGCGAACATGGGTACTTACGTCCTTCCCCCCGCGGACATCCGTTTACCACACCTTTTGCACAAGTCCTGCACTCTGGCAGGCGAAACGTAAAGAATACAAGGACACCGAGAGACAAAGGTACAGAATTAATAGTATCGGCAACAACGCAACCTTCTGTAGCGGCCAGCTGCAAATGTTTTGGCGCGGGAGATGGTGATGCTGATGACATACCGAAAGGTGGATGAGGCATACACACTAAAAAGGATGAAAATGAGTGAAATTGAGCTTCACTGCAATCGCTGTAATAAAAATGCGTGCTTACTATTAATAAAACTAAATATTACGGCATGTAGCCATCATTTAACGCGCGATTTCTATTTAAAATTTGCTTTTGTTTCTTATGCGCATCTGGCTACATTGGGCAGACGCTTTGGAAACGCAGACGCGCAGCGCTGCCCGGTAGCGCTGCGTGTGGTTTGACTGGGCGCACGCGTCCGGCTGAGCGCGCGCGCCAAGCCGAGACGCGCGTCTAGACGCCCGGAAAAACGCGCCATGTGGGCTAGGCTTTACTCAGAGACGCGCCGCGCATGTCGACGGAGAGGGTGTGCGGGGGCAGTCGACTCGCCGTCCTTCGGTTATTCACACATGCCTTCACGATGGCCGCCTGGCGCTGCTGACGCGCTTTACGGACGCGAGGCGCCGAAAGTGGTCCAAGGCTCGACTCCTCCGTCTACGCCATTCTTTCCGCAGTCACGAAAGGCGGGTCTCGCCGCCGCGCGGGCGGGGAGCTTCATTCCAAAGCACACGATTCCAGAATCGCTTCGTTCTGACCGTCCTTACCATATCCACTTTTGCTTGTTTGTGCGTTTGTCGTCATTCTTAAGGACGAGGCCTGTTCACGCATACAGCACAGCGCCACCTCGGCGCTACTATAGACAGCGCTGGAAATAGCGTTGACCTTGACGACGGGTGACACTGCATAATGCAAAAGACAGTCTGCAGATGACGCTGTCCGAGGTGTGGTTCTTCTATTGTATTAGGGTCACATTGGTCACAAAAACAAACTGTCTGCAAACATGTTGGAACCAAGTGTAAAAGCAAATATGGTTCGAGCATCTGTCAGACGTGCCCGAACATAATTCTCTCATCATGTCTGCTGCGAACAACGTGTCTTTTGTATGATGTATGGGCCGTGTGACCCCGGCCCTAGTAATAATACAGCGCTGCTTATGTTCAAGTCAGCGCTGCAGCAGCGCCTGTTCTTAGTCATGATTTCGCTCTGCGATGTGCCTGTAAACCAGCTTTTAAAATTGTATTGTTTTACATATAAAACCCCATGCGAATAACGCAATCCAAAAACAATGTCTGGCGAGAAAAGAAAAAAAAATATTTCAAGCGCAAAAAACACGAGTGTCGCACTGTAAGGCTTCGAAGTTACGTGAG
Organism: Ixodes ricinus; assembly: GCA_037355805.1. NCBI lineage: Eukaryota > Metazoa > Arthropoda > Arachnida > Ixodida > Ixodidae > Ixodes > Ixodes ricinus. The sequence continues at coordinate 2,015 of JAZHYW010068932.1, forward strand.
TACATCTCGCGCATAATAAAAGCTAAAAACGAAAAACAGCAACAAAAAACGAAAAGTAACAAGCGAGTTTTACGACCGTGTGCACACGCCCACAGAAAAGACGGGTGTTAAAAGAAAGTCACAAAGCTCCACTTCTTCCGAAGTCATGCGATATCGCTGTGTCTGGAATCAAGCGCCACGCCCCTCCAAGCTATGGGGGCGGGAAGCGCTGTCCATCATTAGATCGACTAAGGCACTTCCTGCTCTCGTATACACCTCGGGCACGCGCGTCCGCTTCTCCTCAATGAAATACTCAACGTGGTGGTGGAGATCGAGGAGGCTTTCGAAACGAGAAAGTGAGAACCTTGAGAAGAACCGGCCTCAGGTTTCTACGACCTCGATTTGCTTCTCGTTTTATTTTCCCTGCGTCGGCGGCGTACCGATGACCGTGAAGTGCCTAATGAAACGTCGAGCACGCTCGGTGCGGAAGCGGGAACGCCCGATGCGCGGCTTGAACGTTTATGAGTCAGAATAAAGAATCTCGAAAAGGGGGAAAAAATGTACCGTTGCTGTTCGTTCCTCAGCGATGATGATCACGCCGGATTTCTTGAAAATTTAGACGGCGCTGATTCAGAATCGACCGTGCGGGCGTCGTCATTGCGGACACAAATTCCCGTTGTGTGTAACGGGGAGTCAGACGGATGATTCCTTACTCGCTTGCGTTGCACTTTGCGAGGAGCATGATTGACCCCGGATGAATAAGGCCTACCCTGTGGCGTAAACGCGTGATTCCCGCGTGAATACGGCCTACCTTGTGGCGTGAACATATAAAGTTACAAGAAGCCGGTATTTCTGCGGAAGAATGTACGGAATACCAAAATACTCCAAAATGTAAAAAGAAAAAAGAAAAAGTGAACATTAAACATTACGACGTATCTGTTCTGTTGTCTCATTTAAGGTCTCGTTGTTTCATTCTTTCTTGTTTTAACTAATACGGATTGTTTAAATAAGCATGCTACAATTTGTAGGTGCTGTGATTTAAGCGATCCATCTCCGTCAAAATAATAAATAATCAAACAAAGTAACACTACACATGTGCCCATACTTAACATGGAGGACAACACATTCTCATGTGTTTATGAAGATACATTAGACAGAAAAACTCGTGTTTGTGTGCTTATGTTTCTTTTTTAGGATAGTTGTAGCCTACAAGCCATGCTCTTTCCACTTCCAACCCCACTGTTATTCTTCTAAATACAATCTTTTTTTTTTTTTTTCTTTTTGTGCTTACAGTTTTGTGATTAGTTCACTCAGACACTTTTGCTTTAAGAACAGTACAATTACATGGACAGCAGGGAGGCGTTCCCAAACACTCATATCATTAGGTGCCGAGATAAAGATACCTTATACAGGACACAAAGGCTATTGTTTAACTCCTGTTTCTCTGAATGGCATAGTGCGAGAATAATCACCAGTCGGTAAGAATATATTTTTTTTTTGTGCGTTGACAGTGGGCTAGCAGTGAAGTGTTTCGCGTCCAAATAATGGGAGCGTCCAACAGAGCGGCTATACGTTGCCATATAATGGGAAAATTAGTGCGTTTTCGTAGATCGTTTTCGCCGTCCCGCAACGCTCTCTGCCACCCACTACGATACCCGGAACTCTGCAGTCAAGGCTATGGGCGCGCAGGGCAGTAGCGGATTCTCCGTTGCAGAGAGCTTAGCGGAGTTTGAAACGCGGTCTTCGCACTTGGGCGCGTCACATTGCGCAAGTGCAGAAGTTATGTGCATGTGCAATGCGACGCCTCAAGCTGTTCGGGGGACCCTAACCGTCGGGGCCCCCTGTTCTAATATTTATATTTTTAACAGTAATTGTGTTGCGTGTATGTTTAGCCAGCGATGTCTGGGCCGGCTTGCTAGAATCAAGGATGGTTCACACAGCCACGCTGTCATACGTTACGTTACGTAAGCTCACGTACAGAAGTCAGCCGGAGCATCTGCGCTTCATATTAAGCGTTTCCACCAATTGACCCCGTAAGTGATGACGTCACGACATGGCGTTTGGGTCCAAACAAACCGTTGCTAGGGACGTTGCTATGGGCTAATGCATGGAGGCTCCACATGAGGCTAGATTTTTGCTTACAAGTAAGTAAATAATTTTTTGTAAGCAACCTAACTTCTTGATATCTAATTATGAAGATGTTCTTGTCGTCTCAGTGTCATATTGCAACGATGAAAGCCATTTCTGAAGTCTTACACTCCGCTTCGCTTTGGTAGCAGACGACACGATAGATTTGCTGGCCTCTGTTGCAGCGGGCGTCTTCATTGAAATGCGTCGGTAAACAAGCGACAAAAACAAGTGGATTGCCGTGGCCGTAAAGGCCTCCGCAATGTGCGTTTTTTTTTTTCCTGTGAACAATCCAGTTTAGTTACGAGGGGTGAAAATGCAGTAAAATCAAACCACGTCACGCAGATCAGTTACGACGACGACCTGAAGTGCATTACCGGCGTAGTGCAGGCACTATGAGAAACAAATCGTACGCCGTCGAGTTAAGTCGTTTGTTATTATTATTTTATTATTGTGGTTGCCAGGTTATTAAAAAATTGCATGTCTATCTCGATTTCGCAGTATTTTGCTTTTTTTTCCCCTTGGTATACATCAAATTTCATGGATGTGCTCTTTTGGTGAAGATCTTCATCGAACCTGCGATGCGAGTACAGTCTGTAATAGACTCACCTTATGTTTTTTATCCAGTTCTTTCGCGCTTTGGGGTCTTGCGGAAATCTGAAGAAACTGCAAGAATCTCTCTCCACGCGATGGTTAGAACCAGGTATACGAAGCACCCTCGCATAGCGCGAGTCCGCAAACAAAATTTGGGATCTCAACCGTTCGCCTGAAGTGCTTTTCTCGCGGGTGCAATGCGATCTTTTAGCAGACTATCATCTCGATCGACGCCTGGACTTTCGATAAACCATATTTTGCATCGCACCCCACTATGAAATCTTAAGAGTGTCTGAAACTCATTATATTTCAAACAAATGCGATGTCAGAATATCGTCTTTATTCACACGATGCAAACGACGGCCCCACTTGGCCGGCTGGCGTGCGGCAGACGGCATACTTCTTGCATTCGTCGTCTGCTGCAGGCATCTTGAGGACCGGAAGTTGCAGTCGTAAATATTTCAGAAACCAGCGATTACCGGCACACTTCTGTCGACACATATATGACATTCAAGCTTTCTATATCTGTGATTTTTAGAAGTTTAAATCCTACTCCTGATTTTTGAACGGTCGGGTTTTCGTAGCGAAACCGAGCCACATGTATTCGTCCATAACAACGACCCTAGCAACGGTTTGTTTGGACCCATGACGTCACACTTACGGAGTCAATTCAAGGAAGGTTGCCTGGCATGCGACATTCAAGACACGTATGTTTTGGTGACTTATGCGCAGTGGCGTACCAACTTGTTTCTGAGTGAGGGGGGGGCAAACCAGACCCCCCCTCCCCGCAGGGTCGGGAGAGGGGTGGCATGCCCTTGGTATCTCTTGGGCGCCGGCGGCCGGTGTTTGCCCTGCCCAGTGGCGGCCGGCTGTTTCAGGTGGGGGGGGAACGCATGCCTTCCCCCCACTCTGACAACTGGGGGGGGGGCAAGCGCCCCCTTGCACCCCCGGTTGGTACGCCCACGCTTATGCGTAACGCAAGAAAACGTTGAGCCAGCCTTCAGCGTCCCAGCTAAAACTTCGTGAAAGAAAACAACATTATAGCAAGGCTATAGCGCACGAGCGCAGTTGCACGTGAAGTCGAGTCTCAAGCGCTAGTGCGCCTCAGCCTTGACAGGCTTTCTTCCACACAGTCTAAGCTAAGACCAACAGCTAGGACGCTGATTAGCAACGTTCTAGCAAGCCGGGCCTGGTGTCCACTGGTGTCTATTGTAGTGGGCTTGTTTTGCTGGTGGTATAACCCTAGCTAGGGTGTACTAGAACTGGGAGGTGTGCCGACCGACCGCATCGGCCTCCCCGTGGGAGCTTGGTGTCGTGTGGCCCAATAGACCTATCTCACCAAGCGTTCGGCGCATGCGTGGCGCCGCCATAACTTAAGTTCAGCAGGAGGCAAACGGCAATGCACGAGAAGGCTCGTGCTGTCTCGTGCCTCCACACGCGCAGAGGTCCAGCGAGGTTGTCGCACGTGCAGAAAGACTAAATTTTCCTCGATGCATCGCGGCAGCGGTGGCGTAGTCAAACTGGCTGGTGAGATCGGTCTTTTCTGCCGCAGGTGCCTGGGGTTGCGCTGCCAGTCACAGCGGGGCCAGGAGGCCGGTCGGGCAGCGTTTAGCGAGGCTGGCTTAGGGCATGTTGATGTGGCTATTTCTTCTGTCTTGGATGGTGTGTGAGGCGCTACATTATTGTGTGGCTGCTATTGGCGACGTGCGCGATCAAAAGCGTCGCTGTGGTCGGCCTTCCACGATTGGCCGAATGGTGACTATGACGTCAGCAAAGGTTTTCTCATCGACAGAAATAAGAGTAATGTAAGAACTTCAATTTTGACGGTGTTGGCAGTGTTGGTTTCAGAGCGCAATGATCTCAAGCTTCCACCATGCTAATTATAAACACCGTCGAAATTGTTGTTCGTAAGGTAATGACGTCACGAGAGGAAACCATAAGAGGGCGCCACTAAACATCTCGCTGCCAATAGCTGCGCTGAAGAAACAAGGGACTCACGCCGACGTCAAATGCTGCGAAGAAAAAGACAGGGCAGTAATGTTTTGTGCCAGGGGTGCAACGTGGGTTAGATCGCTCGCAAAGAGAACATTCCTTGGTTCGGACGCCGAGCGACGCCGCTTTGTTTGCAAAATTGGATCAGTCTAATTTCAAGAAAAAAAATTCCCCTGTGTCACGCAATTGCATTTCTTTCTGAAGAAAAAAGACAAAACTGATGCACAGAAAAAAGAAAAGAGAAAGTCTAAGAAGTATGTGCCTTGTGTGACATGTCATAAAAAAACAAATTTCTCCAAGTGGGATTGCTCTCCAATAAATATAGCAGTTCAAGTAGCTCCATTTGTCTTGTCAGTATTGGTGTTTATGCATACTCACTAGATAAAATCAGTTCAGGCATTTCCTGGTCTATAAGCTTTGGCTGAGAACGCAAAAGTCAAGAAAAGCTCGGTTTCATTATTCCATGCTACACAAGAAAGATGTATTGACACCAGAACAAATACTAGGTATTTTGAAGGTTGCAAAATTTACAGCTGCCGAAACAATAATTAAAAGAGCTTCGGGACGAAAGTGGAGACGAATATATCGCATATCGTATCATACTCAAACTTCGCTTTATTATGCTGGTATGTGAGGTGAGATAGGCAATTATTTTCTATAAGAGCCAAAACGGAAGAAAAGCAAGCCTATGCAAGTAACTGACCGCTCACAAACGACATTTGCGATTTGAATGTAATACCCGTGCCGCACGGGCAACTCGAATGTCATTTACAACGAACGACATTTGTGTGATCGGCGAATCAGCTCGCAATCTGTCGCGCGTGGAATGCGCCACGCCCGGAGTGTCGCGTGCTGATTGGCCGTCCGCTCAAATGTCATTCGTTGTAAATGGCATTCGGGTTGCCCGTGTGGCACGGGTATAAGCTTCTGCCACTCGCGCAAAACACGCTTTTTCACAGGGGTGAGAGATAGGTGGCAACTAATTCTTTTTCACAACCGAGCAGACAAAAACAAGCGAAGAATACGTCCACTTTCATGCCAGACAAAGCATTTCTGCTGCGACCCCAGGCCTCTGTCAGCAGTCGGATGGCCGCGCTCTGCCCCACAGAGCCCTCACCGCCGTGCTTGCACTTCGCAAAAGTACATTTATATCCTCCGTTGATTTCCTCCACGGGACCCACGAGCCAATGGGGGTCGTCCTGCAAGCAGCCAGAAAGAGTTTCTCCGATGCCATTCTTACTTTTATACTTTTATTTACGAAGGATTGCAGATGGCTTTTAGGCGTCGTTTTTGTTTCCAAATAAAGCAAACGATGTCTGAAGACAAATCTACTCTCGCTCGCTAAAGTAACTTCTGTTTGTAAAACATTCTCGCAAGAAACTGTGTTTCTTGTTAAGAGTTATTTTAAGCAAAAACGGAAGTTTTGAGGCATGACGACAACGATTTGGAGCAGTCGAGCAGACGAATTCCGTTGATGGCAGCAGCTGACGACTGAGATTGGCACACTGTTTAATTTGATAACCATCTCAGTTGACGACTGCAAATTTTGTTTTCTTATTCCTGTGAAAAGTCTTTACAAGTCACTTCACACAAGCTTCAAAAAGTTCATTTTTATTCAGTTTTGTCATGGACTTGCATGCATTGCGTGGTGTCAAGAAATGGCTGCCGGTGATGCCACCGTCGGGCTCCCGATTCGCGATCCAGCCTGCTGCAATAGAGATCAGTGCAGGTGTCTCTGGAGTAGATGGGGAATTTCGTCAATGCAGTACCCCTGCTATACTCCGTTTCACCTTATGTTGTAACTTGTACCGCAGCGAAGGCTAGAAGCGCGAGCTCATGGCGTTGGCAGCCGCTTTAAAGTCACGACAGCTTGTGCCGCCGAGATGTGCCCCAGAGCAAGAGAGCTCGCGCTTGCTAGCCTCTCCTGCGGTACATCATAAGGTGAAACAGAGTATAGACCAGTGTCTTTAACCTGTTCAAACGTGAAAACAGCGCAAAAATGTGACAAAGGACTCGTCCTTTGTCAAACGTTTGCGCTGTTTTCACGTTTGAAGATGTTCAACCAACTCGCCCAACTAACTGCCTCGTTGTCTTTAACCTGCCTCACGTAGTAGTGATTACACGACAGCACGCCGGTACGATGCTCATCCAGATCGAAGCGGGCGCCGTGAGAAGGTGGGGAATGAGACCAAGCGGCACCCCTGGTTTCTGCAGCGCCAGCTTTCGCTCCATATGCTCCTTGCTCCGGTGCACCAACTTAAAGGGATTGTCAGGTGAAATGTTGTCTTTCAGAAACAATTAAATTATATTGTAATTGCTTTTAGGAATATCATGCACATAATATCCGAATTTTTAAGTGCCCACACAAGTAAATCAATTTTAAACAGAGCCCAAAAACTGCTCCGACTGCACCTGCAAAACACATAGCGCTTTTGTTGGCAACGGCGGAAGCTCTGACGTAACATCAGGCAAAGAGAGCCACCTCAGCGTTTGACTGTAGTCTCAGTAAAATAACTTTGTTATCAGAAAGACACTATCTACGGTAATCGAGGAAAGCGCAATTCTTCGACGATGATCTTTGTGAGCACCATCAACCATGTTGATCAAAACCGGGGATAAGGGAACTCCCGTGACTCTGACGTTACCATTCCTGGTGTGACGTCACGACACGACCAGCCGTGCATACTTGCGAAATTTGGCGTGAAGTTTTGTATTAATGTTCATAACTGATGTAACGAGCATTCGAACGACTTTTAATTAAATAAATATCACATATGATTATATTTAGGCCCTCTGTACGTGACCAGCGCAAAAACTTAGTAACTTCCGGATATCACCGGACAGTCCCATAGAAAGTTTTAGAATAAGGGACCCCAACGCGTCGGAGACCTCTTCTCTAAAACTCTCTAATGACACGAAGGTCCAGTATACACAGCCGCACCATAGGACTGCCTTTCAAGCCTCGCCATCGAATCGAGGGGCCGTGGTCTGGTGGACACGGACATCCCTCGAAAGGAGAAGGTAACGCACGCTATCGCCTGTAAACGTTTGCGGGTACACGAGCTTGCGACTAATTAATTCTCCCGTCCGGAAAGTGAAAAGCCGAACACGTATTTTAAAGCTGCGGCACAATGATGACACGCAGCGGCCTTGTGTTACGTCACTGCCGATGATGCAACTCCGAGAAGCGAAACACGCAGAAGGAAGCCAGCCCGCTCGTTCCCGAAACCAAGTGTGTCCTTGTCCTTTCACACTCCGTTTCGATGTAACTTGGCAAGCGGCGAAAGCTGGGTCCCCGGCCAGCCAATCAGAGAAACAGGGCAAGGAACATGACAGAGTACCACCGGCATTCCCCTCGCCGCTTGGAGAACTATCACGTGCTTCTGTTTGTTTGATTTGTTCACGAGTACCTTTCGGCCTTTTCCAAGTTATGCAGACACGGAGCACAGAAAAAGATGACGCTGTTGCCATTCACAAAGCTACGCGCCAGCCAGACTACAGAACATACGGGTTTTCCGTCCGGGTCGTGTGTAGGAATCCGAGGGCGAGGCGTTTGTGTCGTCACATACTGACGTCATCGCAGCTGCAACTCCTTGCCGTTGGCACGCCGCCCGAGGTCATCCATAACCTACGCAGTACTTGAACCATGTGACCACGGTGTCATACGTCCACGTTCCGGTGGAGCGCCATCTGTTGGCACGCTGGAGAAGAAGGCCGAACGCGCAAACGTAAATGCTGCTGATGCATTTTATTTTTATTTTTTTTTTTTGGGGGGGGGGAGTAACGAAGTTCATGGAATTGAGGTACAGGAAAGACAAGATAAACAATATATATATATATGGGTGGTTTTATCTCAAATCGTGCAGGCAAAAAGGGTCGAATTTTTAATTTCGCTGAAAAAAATATATGTTATGGCGTCGTCTCTAAAAACACAGTAGCCACAAACCGCAAGGTCGTCGGATATTTGGTTCTCGACTTACGAATTTTAAAAGAGGCCGCGGCGGAAAGCAGTGTTTTTCACATACGTCGTGGGTCGGATGTTTCGCTCGATCTCCCGTCGTGGATTTTCAGTCCACATTGTATTAACTTTTTTCAAGCACTCTGTGGACACAGATAAAACGCTCTAATACCATGAAATAATTTTAGGCGTTTTGCTTTTTTTCTGTAAAAATGTCAAAAACGCCCCCTCGGTCAATTGTTGACAAACTTTGACAATTAAATACTGGCGATCTACTTGAGTTACATCAATATTTTTTATGTCTATGGAGAGCCCAAAACACGCTCTTTATAGATATTATCAAATCATTTAGCTGTATAAAATATCCTTTGCGGGACGTTTACGTTAATGTTATGCGAAAACCAAAAAGTACCAATTTTAAGATCGATTTTCTCAAAAAACCCATTTTTATTTTTTTTATTTTTTGTTAAAATGTAGATATGATAGTTGTCTACTCGAAAAGCAAGTCGAGAAAGTGTATATTTTGTTTGTATGTTCTATATTTAAGCCTCAATATCGGAAAAAGACGTCTTCGTTTTGCAAGACCTAAGTCAGACAAAAAAAGACGTGCGCTTCTATGAATTGTAAAAAAGTTTTCTTGAATTTTCGTCTGCGTTTTGTAATCACTTATAAACGCATTTTGTGGTATTGAAAAGTTATTTATGTTTTGAAAAGAGCGGGAAACCACGAGAAACATATCTAATCAAATCAACAGGCCTAGTAGACCTTCAATATCGAAGAGGCACAGACGTTGTATTTTTTCGATTTATAAAACTTTCACTGTAAACTAGCATGACTAGCTATTAGCTGTCATATTACTAAGACATAAAAAATCACCACATCATTGATCTATTATATACCATTCTTTCCGAAACCAAACGCTAGGGTTTGTTCACCGCACATCGCACAGATCACCAGGGAATGGCCTTTCACTTCCGTAATACACAAAAGTGATGACACAAAAACGATCCGAAACACACGGAGATTGTCACGGAGAAGGGTAGGGAATAAAAATAAATAAATAAGAATAAAATTACCCAACTCCGATCTTAACGAAAATTGCGGTAAAAAAATAAAAGATTTAGGTTCGAGCGGTGGCAAGGCGATAGGTCCACGCCTGGTGGAGAGTCAGACAAAGAAGTCAACGACACGTAAAGGAAAAAAAATTTAATTAAGACAGAAAAACTCAGCCGCACGCGGCAAGAATAAAAACCAACTCCTCCGGGCATTCCCTAAACGGGACACAACCAAATGCGTGCGAACACGCTCTCTACAGCACCGTCGGGCCGCTACGCCATGAAGAAATAAACCGAACAAGTAAACAATGCTAACAAACAGTTAGTAACGAAACATAAAAAAAAGTTCAGCAGAACCGCACCCGAGAAACAAAGTTCAGCGAAGTGAAGAAACACTCACGAAATAAAATAAAAAAAGTCTTAACTGACCGACGCCGAGTCCAGTCCCACGACACTGAAGCCTGGCAGGATGATGGCGTCCAGATGATGCTCGAATCTATTCTTCACTCTGTTCCGCACATCCGTCGGGGCTGTGCGGAACAAAGTGAAGAATAGTTTCAAGCAGCGGTGCGCCAGAAGGTAACCGAGACGTAACATGCCTCGAGCTTCATATCGTGAGAGGAGCTTTCGAGGTAGTTACTGCATGCAGTTACTCAAACTTTCTCTTTCCCCTTCCCTTTTTCAAAAGAACACATCAGCCGGCGCTAACTTTTCATCTCGGGAGAAGACCACTCTTCACAAACGGTTATAGTTGACAAGGAGGCTGACTTCGACCCAACTAGTCTCCGGGCAGAATAGACACAAGTATATTTACCAACACGCTCGTTTTTGATGCTAGTCTCCGGGCTTTGCTGTTTCCAAAGAGATAACCCTTCGGTGCTATCGGATTTCCGCGGAGGGAGATAGAGTACATAAAATTGAAAGAATAAAACACGGAGGACAAGCACAGGACAACCACTTTGCAGAGCACGGCCATTTCTAGAATAGGGCGTTCGAAGCTTGGGCAAATACGCGGTATCGTTTCACGCGTGCACGGATGGCTGGTTTCAAAATTTTCCCACATCCCTAACGAAACCGGCCCATCTTCGTGTGCGTGCCCGCGCCGCCGGTTTTAGCTCGCACGCGGCGTTGTTTTGGCAGGCAGAACTGTTGTTGACCGTCGATATTGTAAGGCCGTGGTGTTCTCATCCTCCCAGGCAACAGTTCCTTTGCTTTCCCTTCTGCAATACTCTGACTGACTGGCTCCTCCTGGGTGGCCGTCACTGTTCGCCGCGTCAACGACACATTCGTACCATTTCACTCCTCGTGACACAGGGTGCGCTGCTCGCTTTACTGTCACGGGCCGTCCTATCTAACACAACGAGCGCGAAAGGTCGTGGTCATCTGCTGGTTCCGAAAGGGCGGGACGTTAATATAGGCCAATGAAGGCCCCGAATCAATACGACGTCTGCCGATTTCTATACATTAAAAATTTACGACGCCTGCTGGTCTGTTAAGAAGTGTTGCCTTCTCTTTTGAACTGCTCCAATGTAGCTTGCCGCCTATAATAAAATTTAAATGATCAATAAATATAACAGGGTGGAACTACTGTATTTCATTTTTATGTGGGAGCTTTAAAAAAATGCAAAAATATTTCCAAGTTTGTGAAGACGCGCAATTCGCAAGTCCCTTTCAAGCCGTAAAAACACGTTTTTGTACGATATTGATGCTTAAATATAGAACATACAAACAAAATATACACTTTCTCGACTTTCTTTTCGAGTAGACTACTATCATATCTACATTTTAACAAAAAATAAAAAAAATAAAAAATGGGTTTTTTGAGAAAATCGATCTTAAAATTGGTACTTTTTGGTTTTCGCATAACATTAACGTAAACGTCCCGCTAAGGATATTTAATACAGCTAAATGATTTTATAATATCTATAAAGAGCGTGTTTGGGGCTCTCCATAGACATAAAAAATATTGATGTAACCCAAGTAGATCGCCAGTATTTAATTGTCAAAGTTCGTCAACAATTGACCGAGGGGGCGTTTTTGACATTTTTACAGAAAAAAAGCAAAACGCCTAAAATTATTTCATGGTATTAGAGCGTTTTACCTGGGCCCACAGAGTGCTTGAAAAAAGTTAATATAATGTGGACTGAAAATCCACGACGGGAGATCGAGCGAAACATCCGACCCACGACGGATGTGAAAAACACTGCTTTCCGCCGCGGCCTCTTTTAAAATTCGTAAGTCGAGAACAAAAAATCTGACGGACTTGCGGTTTGTGGCTACTGCGTTTTTAGAGACGACGCCATAACATATATTTTTTTCAGCGAAATTAAAAATTCGACCCTTTTTGCCTGCACGATTTGAGATGAAACCACCCAATATATATATATATATATATTTTTTTAGCAATTCCTCGTTACATAGTAGTACCTACGTAAATCGAATTGAGAAACTCATGTATATAGCTTTCTGACAATTGTCCATGCTGCGGAGATCGAGAAAAGAGTTACCCCTGCAAATAGCTTACATGTGGTTATGAATCTTTTCGGCCTTTTGGTAGTCGGAAAAGTGTAGTGTCAGAATAAGGCTGCTTTCTTTCGTCGAAATGCACAAATATACTAACCTATTTTGTGTTTTATGCAGTGCATCTTTTACTTGATAGTGAGTTTCTTAATGACTGCATATTTTGACTATATTTGTGTGCATATTTGGGAGCATTCGCATGTGTGTACTTTTCACCTTCCTGCAATAATGCCCGTTGGGCGCTGCAGGTTAAATTAAATAATTAAGAAATAAATAACTAAATCAAAATTCCTGCATACCCGCACACGAACTCAACTCTGTTACTTCACCCCGCGGTGGTGGCGCGTCGGGCGCACTTCCGGTCTGGGGGCGGTGGGCGGAAGTTACCATATGAGACACTGCATTCCTGCTTTCTTTTGGAAGAAACCAGACAAAGAATCTGCCTTCTCGTCGAAACGCCCCGACGGGGCTGCACCAAAAGAGTCGGGAGAAGGTTTGAAGGTCAGTTTTCGTGTGTTTCCTGCCTGCTCGGTTCGTCCGAGAACGTGGATATGGGCCGTGAAAAGGGCAAACCAGATGCTGTCGAACTACAATTGCTTGTGCGGGCAACACTTTGGGTTGAATTCACAGATACATGTGGTCGCCAGATGTAGTTGTTTTGTTCAAACATAAACGAGGGAAAACCGCCAAGTTCTCCGGACCACCCGTGGGTTCAGTGCGTCTTCAAATTCAAACGGCCGCCTGATCGTTCGAACTGTCGTCTGCTCTTTCAAACTTGTCTGCTTTTGTCGTCTGCTCGTTCAAACAAAAAAGCGGCCCGTAGACCAATCTTTGACCGGGTGGTTGCGATGAAAAGTAATCGCAGGCCTCAAAAGACTTTTAGGTAGGCCCTCTGTAACCACTAGATACAAGATGTTGATCATTGGCAGCATTGGAACTAAAGGTCCGTTCACACTCTGACCGAGCTCGACAGAGGACCAAACCGGTTTTAAGCCTCTTGCGATCTCTTAGGACCAGCTCCGCTGCAGCCAGGATGGTCCTAAGAGATTACAAGAGGCTTAAACCGGTTTGGTCTCTCTCGGTCGAGCTCGGTCGCAGAGTGTGAACAGGCCTAACGATTACAAGCAACGACGTTACTGGTAACGTTAGTTTTTTGACTAACGTACTAACGTACTCGTTAGAATCCCCAATGACTAACGCGTAAAGTAACGTCGCTATTATTTTTACGGTATCTCCTATCGAGAATACGTTACCCATTACTCGTTACTTTTGATTAAAAATGGCCGCATGATTGTTTGAAAGCAAAATAATTTTTATTATGTACACTACGTAAAAGTGGCGAAGAAACCGCAACATAGCTATGTCCTATGCAGGTGTCATCTTCAAACTCCTTCGGACGACACTTTTTTTAACAGAAAAAAGAGTCATAGTACAGGCTAGCTGGTGGAAGTCAACCATTTCGTCGTTTACCCTGAGACTGGGGGTTTTAAGAAGAGCAAAAGTGACAGAAAAACAGACAGGTCTCAAACTCAGCCTACTAGTTTATTTCAACAACCTCCTCAATATAGTCCGTTCTCGTCGTCTCAACCAATCACAAACGACCTTGTCCTCTGCACCGGACTTTACAAGTTCACACTATCTAAAAGAAGCAGCCACTTCAACGTTTCCAAGTGAAATGTTCTATCAGAACGATATGGCACACAAAGACTTCAATCAACGCCTTTTGTTGTCCTCACAATGCACAGGACCTTCCCGCGACCGGGCCCAAAAGGCGCGAGATTATCGCTACGCGGAACTCATCCCTGGGCGCCCTTGTTTCTGGCCGTACCCTGAGCAGCGGTCTCGCTGGAAAGAGACATCCGCTGAAAAGGCAACACTCTGCCGCCGCTCGAGGGATTTTGCCTCGCGTCCCTATAGCTACTCCAGCTAGTCACATCCTCCTCTTCAAAACAAATAAATTCTCGTTCTGTCAACAACAGAAAGAATAAACTCTCAGTTTGGAAGCGTTGACGTTCCCACGCTTTGAACCAAAACAGGTGTGTCAGCATAGCCGGGTGCTGACGTGTCGTCAGTTGGAAATGCGACGATGGTTTTCGAAGGTATAAAATAACGTTTAGTTTACCGGATTAACTTTGATTACACGAATAGGTCTATATTGCGTCCCTAAAGTGGTGTGCATCCGGTCGTTCTTTTCAGAGCGGTTTCTTCTTCCCAGTCAGGTGAGATGGGCAAAGTTCAATTCTCCGAATCACGCTCGCGAAGCGTCACGTGTCCGAGGATGTAGATTACATATCCTGCCCAGGCCAGACAAACAAGCTTGGCTAGCTAAACATGTTCAGGACATACATTACAATTGTGCGAATCGTGCTCTCGACGCTTCACGTGTTCGAGGATATACATTACGTAAACAAGCAAGCTGGCCCAGGTACCAAGTGGCAAGGTTATCGCAGCATTGAGCGCCAACCGTCACCAGAGAGACGTCACCATCTTCTAGAATCCCTGCCGCTGTGGTTCTGTTTGTGTGAGTTTCCAACGTATAAATGTGATCTGTACCCCACTCCTCTGCTGTAATGCTTCGGCGCTGCAGAGTACAAATAAATAAATAATCACTTTGAACAAGTGTATTGTTGCCGAAGTTTATAGAGGTAGTTTACTATAAACACTTGTCATATGCTAACAGCGAAGTACAAAGTTACGAACAACTAACGTAAAAGTAACGTCCGTTAGTCCATGGCAAGTAACGACACTGGTATTTCGTTACATTTGCAAAATGATAACGGAGCTCTGTAACGCGTTAAATTTTTTCCAGAGGTAACTACGGGGTCCGAGTGAAAAGTAAACCCTACATTTCGGCCACATGTAAAAAAACTACGCGTCGCAGAAACGCTCAAACTCACGCCAGAATGTTACCCTTCGCGGTCCGAGCAAAGAGGCCAAAATTTCAGCCCGATCCGATAACTCAATCCGAAAGTTATAAGTGATTTACTACTGAAAATTTCAATGGGAAAATGGGCCAGCCCATCTTTGCCCGTTTTCGGTTTCTGGTACGTGTCCTTATAGCCCCATGTGGTCGAAAACACCGTCGGCGGTCATTTTCCCATCCTGAATTTTCAGAACATCACTTATAGCTCTTGAGTGCGATTATCGGATCGGGCTGGAACTTTGGCATCTGCGCTTTGGACCACTGAGGGTTACGATACAGCGGAGTTTGAGCGTTCTGCGATGCGTAGATCCCTTACGCATGAGCCGAAAAGTAGGGTTTGCTTTTCTCGATCGGAGAAGCCCTATAGTAACGCTATTTGTTTACTTATTTTCGGTAACGGGCGCAACACTGATCGTTGGTACCAGTGGCCATCACCCACTTGTTTCGCACTGATTCACTTGGTCTGTTCCCGCTTCCGATTTTCAGTAGCGCAGCGTCGATCATCGCGCGTCTAAGCACTGCTGCAGCACGAGCGACGTCGCGACCGAAGATAGCTATGCTGCGTTTCACCTTATGCTGTACCGCAGAGAAGGCTACCAGCGCGAGCTCATAGCGTTGGGAGCCGCTCTTAAGGTGTATCCACGCGACGGACCGGGCCGCGGACCGATTGATCGCGTGATGCGCGCAGCCACGCGGACCGCCCGGCTGCAATGAGCATCGGCTTCGGCGGATCAAAATAGCTGAACGGCAGAGCGAACGGGCCGGTCGCAACCCTCGAACCTCCTGGCTCCACCAAACGCATGCACCGAGCTGCTTTGAGGCTATTTGTGAGGAACCAAGATGAGGAGTTGAACGAAAGAGACGTTTGGCCGCGGTGGCCCTGAGCGCTGACCATTGAGGACGAGGAGGGACTTGAGTGAACCGAAAAGGGCATGCTGGATGAAGTCCTGGATGTGCAGGAAAGATGTTGGTCTGCATAGTCGACTCTTTTCGTCGCACAACCAAAGGTTCGTCTTCTTCGTCTTCAGCTGGTGGCGGTCAACAGCGAGTTTGTTGCCAGACTTAGGATCGGTGGCCGAGTGGGCTAGCCGCCCCACACCAGCTCGGAGCACGTGGAGCGAAAGCTCGCGCTGCAGAGACCCAGGGATCCGCGGGTTCAATCCCACCCCTGCCCGTTTCGATCTGGATAGAGCATCGTGCTGCGGCGTGCGGGACCGTGGTATCACTACTGCGTGGTGAACGTTAAAGACCCCCAGGCCAGCGGTTGTACCGCACTGTGCTAAATTGCTTATCTACAGTGGGTAACAATGTCGCCATGTTCTGTGCAGACTAAACGCCTGCTGTATAAACAACTAACGACTAATTTTTTTTTCTTTTTGGCGCTTCAATTATAGCCAAAAACAACGGTCCGCCGCCAAGGTCGGGCGAGAAAAGTCGCACGCAGCATTTCTCAGAAGCGCGGGCCGCGGACCGCCAGCGGACCCTCGAAAAACCGGTGACGTAAGATCACGTGATGCGCGGCCCGCGAGACCGACACGGCGAATTGGTCCGTCGTGTGGATACTACCTCTAACGCCCGAGAGCATGTGCCGCCGGGATGTTGCCCTGAGCCGGAGAGGCTCGCGCTTGTAGCCTGCCCTGCGGTACATCATAAGCTGAAACAGAGTATAGAAGAATCTCATCATGGTAATAGCGTCCATTCTGCGGCGTTCACGCGAATGAATCGCCTCGCACGTCAGACTATTTACGCAAAGTTTAGCGGCGTAACGAGCCTTGATAATTTCGCTCAGGCGACTAAGTGGTAAGACATTGCTATGAGGACGTATATAGAATCGACAATTCCAACTCGAAAAGAGTACGCAGACTCACACAGACGCCGACAACGTGACATTCCAATGGTCTGTTGACGCGGGACGCGGTGCTTCTTGCCCACACTCCATTGCGCATGCGTTCGAACTGTCGTCTGCTCTTTCAAACGTGTCTGCTTTTTGGCGTCTGCTCGTTCAAACGACAGCGGCCCGTAAACCAAACGCTGACCCGGTAATTGCGATAAGAAGTAAGTGCAGCCCTCAAAACACTTTTAAGTTTGAAGGTTGGTTGGGTTAAGTGGGCTCAGTGTAAACAGTATGTTTAAGGAGATGTTGATCATTGTTACCAGGGGCCATCACCGACTTGTAATGTCCGATTCTACTTGCGATTTTCAGTATCGACGTCGACCATCTCAGGTACGGTCCACGCTTTTGCAGCCCGAGCGACGTCGCGACTGAAAATAGCTGAGCAGAATCTCATCGTGGGAGTTAGGCTTTAGCGCCCATTCTGCGGCGTCCACGTGAAAGAGATCGCCGCACGTCACATTATTCACGCAAAGTTTTGCAGTGTATCGAGCCTCGTTAATTTTGCTGAAGCCGCTCAAGTAGTCGTACATTGTTAGGAGGACGTAGAATCAACAATTCTAACGCGAGAAAGAGAACGGGGACTCACACCGACGCCGACAACATCGCATTTCAATGGTTTGTTTATGGGCGACGACGAGCTTCTTGCCTCCATCGCGCATGCGCGGCGCCGGTGGCGTCCGCTAGGGGCGCTCCGGTTTGTTTGTAAACATGAGTTGGTGTATAGAGTTTGCCGCTCATCTATCCGTATGCTATATTCTAGGTAAAAAATAAATTTAGAATTAAAAAAATATTATTATGCTACAATCTGAAGCAGCGATTGACAACGAATCAATGGGCGTTGCCTTCAAGGGTGTTATGCAATGCAGGGTTCAATGTTGTTTTCCTCGCTTGATCTAATGTGTACTTTGACTCGCCACTTGTATAGAAATGTACGCATTAAGTAAACTCTACACGGTGACTCAAGGGCACGCAAGCGTTGCCAGAACTGAATATGAGCCTAAAATTGCATGTGTTCCGCAATCGTAGGCATGCAGTTTGCCGTTTGATCAAAATCATTGAAGGGACACCGGCGACCTAGACTTCGTGTTCCTCTGTCGGGCTTTGTCCCCAGTCCCAACGTTTGTGAACTATTTGCCTCGGACTGAATGCTTTCGTGCAAGATGCATGTCACTTTAGTGAGAGCCAGTTAAGCGTTATTTCGTCATTTTCTTTCACTATGGATCTACGTTTTATTATTTACGAGACATAATGGGTATAGAGCAAGAGTTTCTTTATAAATAGTCCCGAAAAGTGTAACGGAAGCGTGCAAACGAAAGTTTGTGACGGAAGTGTGCAACGGAAGTATATATGTAACGGAAGTGCAACAGGTGTAACGCAATCTTCTCGCTAAATTTTAGCGAAGAACTTGCGTTCTAACTGTACGTGTACGACGGGCTCAGAAAAGCTCAGCTCAGCTCAGCCAAACGCGCTCTACATTCTGTGTCTCCGGGGTCCAGACATAGTAATCCCTAGGATTAAGGTGATAAAACCTTTTTCCGCCTTTCGACCGGCCTCGGTATTTTTACTTGTGACTGAGCTGTTTTTAGGAGAACCGCGGCCGGGACTCCAGAAGTAGATTTTGAGTGGAAGGGGGTCTGAAATCAAGCACTTTGTTTTTTATATATTTTATTATGGGAGACAAGGGCTGGAGCCGAATTTCTGTTGTTTTATTTGTACTTATTGTTTATTAAAAAATAAAATATTATTTGCATGAAGTTCCTTACTTAGCATGTGCAATCACTTTTCCTTCCTGCTTTATAACAACAGTAGGGAGTTTTAGTGGCTCGTACGCAAGAGCCTTGCGTACGCAATACAATTGCAGGTCAAAATGCACGCGCGTAGAACGCAATATTGCGTTTTGCGCATGCACCTTCCGACCCTCAAAGCTTTTACGTACGATCCACTGAAACTCTCTAATATCGCGAAAACGTTATGCATATATGCTTCAGACAATTTCAAGATCCCTACAAGAATACACAGCATTGCAAAATGGAGTTTGCGGAAAATCACGTTTATTATTCTTCAAATGTTCATCCAAAACTACATCCACGCTATGAAATGAACGAGGTAAGCCAAGAGAATTACATACATACAATGACATCTTAATGCATATTTAGAAAATGTGCACAAAAGCGTGATGAAGGAAACAGATTCGATATATAGGCACCAGTCCAATGTGTCCCACTGAACACGAAGTCGTCTATTAGACGTCTAAAGACGTCTTGGCAAGACGAGCAAGAGGCTCTTGTATATGCTCTTGGCAAGACGTGATAGCCTAAAACGTCTTGAGTCATCTTGTAGCCGCCCTGTAGACTTCATAACGCTCCCTCTTTTTTAGGGCTACAAGACGTCTTGCAAGGCGTCTCCTAAACATCTTGGAGACGGCTACAAGACGCCCAAGACGTGAGTCGTCTCTTTGAGATGTCCTTTAGACGTCTACGTCAAGTTATCTTGGGACGTCTTGTAAAGATGTCTTATAGATGTCTTGCGTAGCCCAAGACGTCTCTATAGCTTAGTCGAGCCGTTTCAAGCCGGCTGCGAGACGTCTTGTGCTCAGTGGGTGTGTTGATCGTCTCAAGGAAGACCAAAGGTCGCCGTTCGCTCAGCAGTCCTGGAGACAAATTCCTTGATGATGTCGTCCAGGTTGAGCTCGGCGGTTCTTCCTTTTGAATGTGGAAAATAAGGAGGTGTGTTAGCCTTCCCTGACTCATGCGGCTGCGCAGATACGTTTTAATTCGGCATAAGGCACTAAGCGCGAGCGCTTACCTCGAAGCGACAGATGCAGGCACAGAATGAAGAAGTTTCGTATATTTTACGACTTGGTCCAGGAGGTCACGAATTTCGTCGGATTTTGCCTGTAGTGTCCTCAACATGGACGTCAATTGTGAGGGAATGAAGGTTGCATAAAAGAGCCGGCAAAAGTAATAGCTGCGCACAGAGTCGGGCCAGATCAAAATCACATGTATGCACTCCTAGGGCCTCTTTCAGGTCATCTGTTGTGAACTGTCTTCCCCCGGCGGCGTTAAACAAGGTGCTCTCTAGTTTTACTAGCTGCTTCATACCAGGCTGTTCAAACCGCCGTTGAGTTTCGCTCATAATGCAGTCTACAGCCGCAAAGTACTCCTTCCGTAACGCTGCCTTGCAATCAAGTACAACTGGCGGAGAAGGTTTGTTTGCTCATTTCAAACCTTTTTGGCGGTTTTGTTGGCCTTGCGCTGCGAGGGTCCTTCAAACCTAGCCGCATTGCAGTTGAGCTCGTGCAGTCCTACAACTCTTGAAACGCGACTTCAGATCGCAGACGGGACATTGCCTCGCAGAGAGTCTCTTCAGCCTTTTTGATATCTGCGGCGCGAACATGTTGCAGTACCCTTGCAAGTTCTTCGCATGGACCGAACAAAGCTTTAGAAATGTTTATTGCGTAGGAGCGTTTCAAACCTTTTCAAAAGCCTCTCATAACCTTTCAAAATGGCCCTGCGGTTGTCTGCAATGGAATATTCTCCTTGTAGCAGCTCGTTCAGTGTCTCCTGAACTCTAGCATAGTTTTCAGCGAACCTTTTCATTGACTTCACTCTGACAGTCCACGTTGTTGGGCAAAGCGGAAGAAGGTTATTTGGCGTTGATCCGGCCTCTTCCGCCGCCTCGCGGACTGGAGGAATTACAATAGATGAATTAACAGCTTTGCGTTTCTTCGAAGTCGGAGTGGGGAAGCTGGGCCCCCCTGCACCCCCCCCCCCCCCCCCGGTTCCGGAGTCCCTGAACCGCGGTCACCGGTTCACAAATCCTACAACCAATACTA
>JAZHYW010068933.1:0-13401 GCA_037355805.1 Ixodes ricinus
TTGGCGGCGTGCGAACTACAGGGGGCGCTCCTCTAGCTATCATCATCATCGTTTTTGACGTCACGGATAGGACTGACTGGGAGTGACCGCGCAGATTCTTGGATCCCTCGGCTCGTCAGCTCGCTTCACGCGCTGTTTGGGTAACGCGCGGCCAAGCCTGTTTCACGCGTCGTGTTTATTTGGTGAAGGGATATTTGTAGTAGGACATTTTACCAAAGCTCGAAACCGTTGCTCGCATAGTTGTGCTAACGAACACTTTGGGCGCTGAGGTGTCGAAGCGCTCGGATGGTGGTGTGCTGTTCTCTACCCCAATACAAAAATCTGAATGATAAAAATGGAATATCTAGCACTTTACCCCACTACAACATGTACCATGGTAAATAGGGTATATTTTTATCGTGATTCGGACGAAATAAAACTGAGAAAGGAACGTCTCATCAAATTAAAGATAGGAAAGCGAAATTTCAGAACCTCTCGCGAGTGTATAGTAAACACTTCAGTGAAAGCGACTCCGTGTGTCCTGTTGGTTCCAATGTGTTTTGTGAGTGCAGGCCCCTTGTTAGTTTAAAGTTAATTGTTTGTGCATTTTGTAAACCAGTAAACAAGTGTTTCCTCAAAATAACTGGCAGGAAGAAGGGGTGGCTGGATTCCGGAATCGTTTCAACTAACTCCCTGCTTATTCACTCGGTCGACGCGAAACGTGCGAGACCCCTCGCGATCAAGGTCTGTTAAATCCAGTAAGTCGGTGACACTTTTCAGCGTCCCAAAAAAATGAGGTATTCACCTTCTATGAATAACTACCGTTGGTATGTTTACTTTAGTGGATAATGCGTGATGCGCTTTTCAGAGAGCAATTTTAAAGTTGTAAACAATTCTTAGTGAAAATTGGATAGAACAAATTAATCAATCGCCTGAATTTGCCGGGCCATTTCCGACAATTTAAGAATTTATGAAAATGTCTGTTTTTTGTTGTTGTTTTTTTTCGAGCAGAAGTCGCGATGTGACAAACTTCTTTGCCACGTATTCGATGCTGGAGGAGCTAAGCGTCAGTTGCTGACGAGCATTTGCTCGTCAGCAACTGTTCAGTCACACTTGGATAGAAGCGTCGGTATCGGCAAATTCAGTGTAGCTAAAACAAGTGTGCAGCGCTTTGCAACACAACTGTGGGCACGTGCACAGCTAAGAAGACAGCACGTCATTTACTCCGGTGAATGCAAAACCTTTTTCTACAGAAGCCTCCACAGATCCGAAAAATACAAAACTCAGAGAGGATGTGAACAGCCCTGACGCACGTCGCACAAGCTGTAATGTGATGCTCCAGGGTGGTTTTTGAACATTTAATTTTTTTAAATATAAAAACAGCTTCGAGGCGTTGTTATTCATTAGAAAGATCACTAAAAAACACGTCATACACGTTCTTTTATTAAATAAACCGTTTTTATTCGGCATAGATGCGAACTAACTAGCCACTCCATGCTTTCACATAGCGCGTCGTCTGCTCGCATCCTACCAGCGCCGTCACAGGAAGGCGCCCGCGAGGTGGCGCCACCAAAACATCTCGTCGCCAATAGAAGGCATTGAGGACAAAAACGTAACCGTCACACATTCTCGTTTTGCCTCCCGTCTATTTTTTTACTATTTGCTGGTTGAAACGTTTTGATATTTTTTCGTCGCCCATACCGGATATGCCTACTTGGCGGTCAGGGGCGAGAGTAAGCAGAAAAGGTCTATATTACACTATAGAATGTTCTCTATATTACGCGACATATAGGGCCATACACAATTAACCGAATAGGCAATCACCAGCTTATATTTCTCGTTCGTTCCTTTTTGCACTGTTTAAAGGCTCGATCCTAGAAATGTAGGATTATACACCAAGCTATGTGGTAACATTTGGTATGCAACGCGTTTCACGAGCAAGTTGCGAAGTATCGTTAATGTTGCGTTCGCGCTTCCATTCGTTCGTTCGGTTCCTTTGGATCTCTCCGACTCCGTCAGGTTTCATCGATCGTCCGCACTATCTTCAGAAATATGATGACAGAATTTTATGCGGACACGCCTTACGCGTTTTCTAAGCGTGTTGGCTTTACACATAACTATGCTCCGAAAAACATGTCTGCCGACAGTTTTTAGTAGGACCACTGTGACAGGACCGCCATGCAAAGAGGAATCACGCCCCAGACAGTGTCCGCGGATTGCAGACACTGTCTGGAAGGATTGAGCTACTATAGACGGCAAACCTGCAAATGTCCGACAAAACCGGTAGACGGAGGAGGCTTTGCTTTCCTGACTCGAAATTTTGTTGGCCAACAAAACGCCTTCTCTTTCCGCGTAATGGCTTTCATTTTCCCAGCGTCGTCCCCCTGATAGATTTCCGACGGGTTTCACGGCACGTCTGATGCCAGTGCTACGTGACCAGACTCGCGGAGACCCTTAGCAGCAGGAGGGCCAGCGGCTAACCGGCCCGAAAAAGACCCCTCTACTTTTTCTTGTTAGATGCGTGGCTGCTTCTTCCCTCCCTTCGGGTGGCCCCCCAAGAGGGGACATTCTCTTCTGGCGTGGGCCGTGTGACCATGCTCGCAGGAGAGCCATCCATCAAGACACCAGACGAGCATGTAGACTCGGGGATAAGCATTCCTAAAATACAGCTGGCGCCAATCTGGGCCCGTCTGCGAGCGCCCCACATTTTAATATAGTCTGCTTTTAACCAGAGACCCGATTTTTCGACACAAACGTTGTTCATTAATCAGCAATTCTGTCGATCGTGTTTCGGGAATAATATATAGGCTCTGTACCACGTATCTATCTAATGGAAGACAGTAATAAAACTTGGAAAAATCTATGCAAGGAAGGAATACATTAAGCGTATCTGTTGACATTAACGAACGTTCCCAATGACAAGCTTGACAGTTCTTCGTGCTTTTTGTCGCGACCTTAAGGAATCAGGACTCGCTTTTGTTTTTTCGCTTTTGGGGTTTTGACTTTGACGATAAGGAGTATTCCGGTCGTTAGCTTCTCATGGAGGGTGTCGCCGGTCAGGAGCCTGTTTATCCAGAGGCCTGGCCTAACTAGGGGCATTTTCGTATGGATGCGCGTGTGTTCGGAAACATTGCGACTCGGTGTATCGGAGGAAAAGATTCCAATGATATCGCTCTGTGCGGTAGCGTTGCAGCAGCCAAGGTTGCAAGGAGACCAAGACAACTAGTAGAAAAAGCGAAGGGGTGACTGACTTCATAATATTACTTCGATTGAAATTTTAACCCGATTAATTGCCACCATTTAATCGATTAATTTGATCGGTCTCGAGCCTTTCCATGCATAATAATTTTTAGGTCAAAATCACACAATGTTTTTTTTGTTGCCTTTTATTGAATATGTGATAAACTGTGCAAAACACAATTTTGATTAAAAATCGAAGTCGCTACGTAGTTGAGAACAGTTCAAAGACACTCACACTCACAAATTATTTCTTCAGCTGCACGAGGCGTATACTCCGGCAGAGCGGCATCTTTTGATTGTTCACAACAGTCTCTGCTGCACTAAACGGACACTCGCACGGCGTCGAAGTGACCGGGACACGACGTCAACCTTGTGCACTGGTCTGGATTTACAAGTCTCGCCCTTACAGTGTTTTTTAGGTTAAAATGTCCTCTAACTTGCCCTTCATATACGGTAGGTGTACTCGTCCATGTCTGCGTGGGGAAAGCATTTAATTTTTACTTTTTTTGTTTTGGTTTGTCAAAAGTTTACCGATTAACCGGTTAAAAAAATAGTCGCGATTAAAGCATTAATCGATTAATCGGTAGGTTTGTTGATCAATTGCCCAGCCCTACATAATAAATAGAATTACTCAACTACGTCGATCAATTCATGTGTCTTAACAATGAGAGACCGTTTCCTTATCTTCTAGCAGACACATTAAAACGTCCACCCTTTTCTCACCTTCTGGTTGTCCTGCAAAGAAGTCCCCTGAAAGCCACAAAGTGGCACAACTCTTCGCTTAAAGACGTAGGTTCTTCAGGGCTAAGTCTCTTAGCGAAACTATGGAGCCTGGAACGCGTCTTCGGCTAGTAGGTCTAGCCTTCTATACCGTCTAGTCTACGCATCAGAACTGGTCCTGAAATGCCACGAAGAGACGTCACAGGAGCCGGTGTGTCATGTTGTTGCATGTCGCGATCTTGGCGGTCGGTCGTATGTGTTCAAGTTACGGCAAAAAACGCGAAAGGACGCGAATGTCGCAGTCGTCGCGGCGTTCCAACTTCTGACTGTAAAGGCGCGTTCACATCGGCGATGCGATCTAGTCGCGCGATAACTTTCATCGCAAAAACGACCATCGCAGGGAAAAAAGCGACGCGATTTGAGCAGTCGCTTGCTGACCCGACGTTTTGCGATGCGATCTAGTCGCGGAGCAGCTGAGCCAATCAACGGCGTTCGGAGCGAGAGTTTTCGAGAAGCGACTCGCCGACGAAGGCGTTGGACTCGCTCATCGCGCACGCCAATGTGACCATCTAATTTTAATTTTTGCGTGCGATTTAGTCGCATCTGAGCGACTGCTTACATCGCCGGTGTATGCATGCGCCTTAAAAGCTCCCGTGGAGCTCCTGACAGCACAACAGGAGTCTGCCTGCCCGTACCGCCCGCGCTGCTGCGCCACCACCCAATCGTCTGATGACCTCCTCCGCTCTTCTCGAGGAGAACGTGCAGTGAGGAGCAAACTATTTAATTCAGGTTCCTTCTGATGACTTCTCGTGAGCGCAATATACCATTCCAAGCGAAAAAGCCCCAAATACAACGTCGCATATATCAGGGGTCCCTAAACATGTTGCGGAGGGGCTGCAAAAAATTCCAGAGCGATAACTTTTTAAGATTATTTTCGTTCAGTGTAATGCTCCAGACGCGTCGACTGTGCTCAACAGTTTGGCGAAAGTATCACGAAGGTCGGGAGCGCCAGGAAAGAGCCTCGTCTAACGAGGAGGGGAGCTCCCGCTTTTTCTTATCAATCTTGGTACACATTCTCCTGGTGGCGGCGGGGCGACGGCGGCTGGAAGGCATGTCGACCAGCGATAGATTCGAGGGCTTCGCAAACACGCACCAGGCCGCGCCTCTTCTATATATTTACGTCGTGAGGAGGAGCGAGGTCCTCTCTCGTGAGCCGTCTACCCCACTTCACTGTGCGACAGCTGCCGAACTTTCGAAACGCCGGCCCCGTTCCGGAGGAAAGTGTGACTTCTTGGAGGAAATTCACTTTTCCGGAGTATGACAGAATCAGCGGCTGCCGTGTGACAGTCCCGAAATAGTGTCTTCCCGCCGCCGTCTGTTAGCGTCTAGTGCAGGATCGGTCTTCGAGAACGCCTATGCACTGAGTGAGAAATTCTATTTTCGTGTGTCTAGTGGGCAACCTCCCGTTGCACGTCTTCGGGCCTGTCGATCTTCCATTGACTGTGTTTGAAGATCGGAAAAGCTAGTCCCGTGCTGTTGACACGATCCCCAAGAGGAGGGATCACATCGCGGTTTCAAGCATAAAACGATTCTATAGGCTTCATCAATACCCCTGTCAGACGGGCGCTTTAAATGACACTTAAGCAAAATGGGATTACAGCTCGGCCAATCCGCGTGTTTAATACGCCACGCTGCGCGTGCACCCGCCACGTGCAGAACCAGGATCACGAGCTGATTCACCGAGCAGTGAATGACATTCGATCAAAATGACATTTACTTTCCCGTCTGACAGGGCTATTACCAGACTTGTACACGTTACTGAAAAATAGTAAGGAATTACATTTACAATTACTCAAGGCTAAATTGTAATTTATTACAATTACAATTACCCTCCCATGAAAGTAAGTGACCGTTACTGCCAAAAGTAATCCGTTACTTTCGTGGCGTTAC
The DNA here is from genome assembly GCA_037355805.1 of Ixodes ricinus. NCBI lineage: Eukaryota > Metazoa > Arthropoda > Arachnida > Ixodida > Ixodidae > Ixodes > Ixodes ricinus. The sequence goes on from JAZHYW010068933.1 coordinate 5,890, forward strand.
TCTCAACAATATTTTCCTCAATTAAGAAACAAAGGGAAGAAGGTTATTCAAGTTCTTATTGTTGCCGCCTGTTCCATCTATTGACCTTCGAGTATTTTGAGCAACAGCTGACTCTCGAAAGTCTCGTCAGACATTTTGCGTTATTTCTTACTCAATATGTCGACTGCTACGCTGAACACCATTTGAACTGAGGCACTGGATGGGAGTGCCATATTGTGCCTCACGAATGCTTCATGCTCTGCATTGAGCTTTTTCAGCGAAGCAATGGAAGTACTATTTACCTCGAAGATAGAGCAAAGCTTCGTCGTAGCAGCCGTTGCCTGATATTCGAGAGTTTTAGTAGAGTTGGTAGCAATAAGGTGATAATTAAATAATAAATAAGGTTTGGCTTGATATTCTTCTTCCTTTGGTTCTGAATAGGTCGAGCCTCGGTTGAGACGTTGGTGAATAAGAAAAAGATTTTCAATAGTTAAATTAAAATAATCAAGAAAAACGAAACAAACAAACAAAAAAAAACAGGACACTTATAACAACAATTAATTGGAACGTTGGTTAAAACAAGGAAATGTAAACGCACGTTTGCCATGTGTACCTTTCTTGGTGCCGTTCAAAAGCACGGACCGACTGCAGTTTACTCCGGTGTTCTTCAGATAGACGTCAACTGATGCCTCGGGCAGCGAAGGGCAGAGAACTAAGTAAGCCGCGCTATGGCCCCACTCACGAGTTTCACTTCTCCTCAAGCCCAGAATGTCAAGCCTAGGGTGCCACCATGTTTTCGCTCCGCTTTTAGAGTGAAGCGCCAACTTCTTGTTACCCTTTCCCAGACCCTCTCCGCCGCCATTTTTCCCACTTCTTATTTCGCTAAACGTAAGCAACGTTGAGTTTCTGTAGTCTAGAAAGTCCGGCAACACTGTGAGGCCACATCCGTTTCTGTTCATACGAGGAGTCGGAGGCTCAGCGCGATGGCAGTCGTGGTGGCAGTCAGCTCTCTTTATTCAGGTATTTCATGACTTTGAAGTTGCGAGCAGGAAGTGTGCGTTGCTTTTGTCGAAACACGAGTTCTCACGACCGACATCGCATGCCGAAACCTCGCCGTCGGAATGAGAGCCGAGTGGGCAGCTCCTAGCCGGGTATAGCCCTAACGAGATTAGCAGCACGACCGGCGAGTGTGACGAAATGGTGGACGAAAACGGCCGAGGTTGCCATGGTAACAAGGTAGGCAACACTGGTTTGTCGGCAACAGGTATCACAAACGTTGTCGCCACCCTAAACAGCGGAGCGGCGGAAACATGTAGGCACCTAGTCAAGCCTACGTCAGCCACCAGTTATGTTTTATTTGTAAACATATCTACTCGAGATAACATACGTCCTACAGGGTAAAAACAGGAAGAAAAAAGGAAGACTATTACCATTTTCGAAGTGCTCGCAAAACGCCGACTCACAAAAAGGGTAACTGAGATGCAGATAATCTGGTTGGAATTCACAAATAAAGTGGGCCAACCCTAAAAGTTGGACTACAAAAAAAAAAAGTAAGTAGCTTTTAAAACAGGGTCAAATAAGGTAGAAAGACGCAGAAAGAAATACATCCTCTTTTCTAAAGAAGATGATAAGTGTGCATCGAAGAACGAGGTTGCTTGTGGCAATAGCACCTTCACATATTTTCACATCTCTTTTAGTGGATTTTTAGGGTAGACGGAGCGTTGTCTCGTGATGTGACATTATTGAAAATGATACTATAACCAGAAGGACATTGAAGAAGCATACAATCGCTTGGTGTCTTCCTCTCCCCACCTTCGATCGCAAAAAAAAAACAAGACAAAGACACACAAATAAGCGGATATAACTTGCCCCTTCCCTCCTTCTTTTCTTTTTTTTTTTGTAGAAATGTTTATTTGGATAATTTGACATTGTTGTTAGGGTCTAAAAAAATTAATTCAAAAGCTTGGTGTTGCAAAAAAAAAAAAAGGCATTGCGGAACTGAAGAGTGCTAAGCCTCCTTTGCGCCGGTCAATTCGCGTGACGAGTGTCACTGCGCTCAACTTTATCAAAATGAAAACGACCTTCTCTTTAAAAGGGGAGGGGGGGTCTGGTCTGGTCCTGAAAAATGTAACGAATTACAAGGAATCCGTTACGTAAAAAATGTAAGAGAATTACTTCAAAATTACTCTAGAAAATATGTAATTATTCCGTTACTAAATTACCGATAAATGTAAGGGATTACAAGTAATTTCGTTACTTGTGAGGATTGCGCGCTAGTATGGAAGTTATTACCGCTCATTGCACACTGGAAGCGGATCCGCGTTCGCAAAGCGGTTGCGAACGAGGTTGTATAAAGATCCAGTACGATTGCGCGCGCACTCGATGACATCGAAGTGCGCGTGCCAATTCGCCTGAATCTTCTATAAACCGTTCACAACCGCTGCGAAGCGGTCGCTTCGTCGAATGACGACCTACGCGTCTGTGCTACGGCTATAAAGACGCCTGGGGCTGACGCTGGCATTGGTGCAGCATCGTTTGTTTGCTCGAGGGCTCGCGCAAAGAAAGCAAATTCTAAAGAAGCGCTCGCGCCATTTCCTCTATACTCCGTTTCTACCTTATGTTGTGCCGCAGCGAGGCTAGAAGCGCGAGCTCATAGCGTTGGCAGACTGCCTTTACTGCGCGAAAGCTACGTGCCGCCGAGATGTGCCCCTAGAGCAAGAGCTCCGCTGTGGCCCTTCCGCGGTACATCATAGGTGTGAATAGAGTATGAACACTTGCCACTGGTCGCTATAGCAGACGTTTTTTTTACAATTTTTGTTTGTTTTTATATTTCACGTTTTCTTCATGTCTCTAGCACCAAGGTCCTCATCATTCGTAGAATAGCTGCGATAGTTTCATCATCCGTTGACGATCAGTGCTATTATACCCCTGTCAGACGGGCTAGTTTAGTGTCACTACAAGCGAGTGCACTTCGCCCTTAGTGTCATTTCTGTAGTGTGCCACACGGCTCCTTCCTGAGGAACACACTTGGCTTGGAGTGAGTTTGACGAACTCACTTCGCTCGATCGAGTGCGTGGCATCAATAGGAGTGTTTCAACAGTAAAACATAACAACACAGAAACCAAAAGCGTGGCGTAAGTTTTATTTTATAAAGAAAAAGAAATTCGTGAAAGAGACGACATGTAGAAGAGTGGCATTGCAAAAAAATAGTGGGGTGGACTTGGAGTTTAGGCTGATCTGAATCAAGATTAGCGCAGCGGTGAATTGATAAAGACGACGACAAAGTCAGTCATTCATGGCTATCTTGGTTAGCAGAGAATGATAGAGCCTACTTTTGTTTCAGCATGTAACTATTCGAGACAACACGATAATTATGATCTGATTAGGCAGTGTCAGGGCCTCCTCGTAGACTTCCGTGGAACGAAGCGGAACGCCAAAGTTGGATATGCTTCGTTCTTTATCTTGGCTTGCGATGATCGATCAGAATCATCCAATTGGCGTAAAAATCGTTCATTAATGTAACGTTGTTTTAGAGCACAGCTCCTAGGCACCCGTTTCTGAGTTGAGCGGCGTCGGCGTAACCGCGCGTTGCATTAAGGGCTGTTTCCCAAAATGACGTCACACGTGACGTCACGTGTGTCGTCACGTGTGACGTCACGAGGGTAAAATTTTCCCGCTAAATTTTGCGGTAAAAGTTTTTGCTAAGTTTGGCGGAAAATTTTTCCGCTAAATTTAGAGGAAAAATTTTACCCGTGTGACGTCACGTGACGTCACACTTAAAATTTCAGATGACGTGTCATGTGACGTCACACGTCAATTCAGCGGGAAAATTTCCCGGCTAAATTTAGCGGGAAATTTAGCGAAATTTTTACGCTAAGTGGGATGGGAACAGGAGAGGAGGATGGGAGGGTACGGAAGGGGAGCAGCTGGCATACCCTCCCCTTCGTACCCTTCCTCCCTCCTCCTCAAGAGCTGCGCTCCAATTCGGCATTACAGAGAATTGTAAACGTCTAACTTTTTTAACGTGTCTTTATTAAGGGGTATCGGTGGCCGAGTGGGCTAGCGCCCACCAGATCGGAGTACGTGGAGAGAAAGCTCGCGCTGGAGAACCCAGTGATCCTGAGCTCAATCCCCAGCCCTGCCCGAAGAACACACTTCCAATGAAGTGAGTTCGGGGAGCACACTACGCTCGCTCCGGTAGACCGAGTGTGTAATCTCGATAGCAGTGTTCAAGGAGTAAAAATAATAGAAGAAATTAACGCTGCGTAAAATTAGTATTATTTTGATAGGAGTAATATTAGATGCGCACTTGTTTTCTGTTGGCAGGAAAGTAGTGCATTGTAGAAAAACAAGCGGCTAATCTAGTTTCCAGCCTTGGCCCCTGCGCGACGGCCAGCGACGGCCAGGAGGCACCTGCAAGACTCCACCAGGAATCTGAAGGTGGCAGGAGAGACGCGAAAGGCTTGCTTGAAATGGAACTCGCCCAAATGGGGCAAGGTGTCTTCGAACCACCGTTCGTTCCTCTGGAAAGTCCACCGTTCTCGACTGATCACGGGTAGGTTGTCGGTCATGAGAGCGGCTATGGTGAAGGCATTGGCCTGCAGCTGCTGATCGATGTCACTTGAAATTCTTGCCTGTGCGTCGGCATCCAGGTCCAGCTGCCTCTCATCTGAAAGGCGTTGGGCTCTCACGGAGAAAAGTGCCCCAACCACGCGCTTCCACTGTCCAACATCGCGGATATCGCCCTCCAGCTCGTCCTCCACACACTCCATGATGTTTCGTTGTGGCGAGTGGCGAGTGGCCGAGTGGGCTCGCGCACACCAGCTCGGAGCACGCGGAGCGAAAGCTCGCGCTGCAGAACCCAGGAATCCTGGGTTCAATCGCTGCTTCTGCTCGTTCCGATCTATTGGCGAGACGTGCGCGACCGAAGAGCGTCGCCTGTGCGTCTGGCCATCCACGATTGGCCGAACGCTTGCCTATGACGTCAGAAAAGGATTTGTCATCGACGTGAAATCAAGAGTGAATGATAGAATCCTTAATTTCAACGGTGTTGGCAGTGTTCCTTTGAGAGCGCAATGATGTCAAGCTTTCACCGAATGCTATTTACAAACACCATCGACACTTGTTGTCGCAAGGTAACGACGTCAGCAAGGCGGAACCTATCAGGAGGGCGCTACCTATAAACAGTTCGATGCTAATACTCCGTTTCACCTTATGTTGTACACGCAGACAAGGTTAGAAGGCGAGCCTCATAGCGTTGGGAGCTACTCTTAACGCACGAGAGCTTGTGCCGCCGAGATGGTGCCCTAGATCAAGAAGCTCGCGCTTGTAGCCTTTCCTGCGGTACATCATAAGAGTGAAACAGAGTATAGATGAGCATCATACCGGCGTGCGGACGTGTATCACTGGCTTGTAATGGCTGATCGTAATGATCAAATTGGATTTAAATTTGGATTAAAGCTCGTGACTTAGCGCAACAATGTGTGGTAACGTGTTTCTCAATAGACGACGAAGTTATTTATGAATAAATGCGTATGCACTGTAATATTTTGCGTGCCCATTACTTACCCATCGTTATTGCCATCATTTTGGAGTGACACTAAGTTTTCCCGTGTAGCACCAACACACTTGGAGTGTGTTTCGACGGGTTGAAGTGCACTCGCTTGTAGTGACACTAAACTAGCCCGTCTGACAGGGGTATTACACTCTTTCTGCCTCAATCCGCCACCGAAATGGCTTGCAAAAAGGTCTCCAGCCTATATTTAAGCTTCACTTCACAAAAACAGTGAGGCTTTTTTTCTGTGTATACCAAGCTTCAAGACGGTGCAACTCTTCTGTTTCCGAGTATTCGCCTACCACAGTTGCTTTACATCATTTTTAATTTTAAGCCATCTGAACTATGTCTGCCTTCTAGAAGATCGTTACGTCGCTCTCAGCGACTTGCACTTTTTCTTCTTATTCTTTCGTAAACTGCATCAAATTTCCATACATCGTAATTTTCTGAACAATTGAACACGTATTGTCGTGGGCACATGCGGCTATAGCATTGGCAGGCGCTGCGCAGCGTCGTCTGCCTCACGCTAATAGCCGACGGTTAAGTGGGGATATGATCACAAACTGAAGAACAAATCCAATCTGCGAAAGGGATCACAAAGTCGTATTCCACTCGTACGGCGAGGCACGTAGCCAGGATTTTGTTTCGGGGGGGGGGGGGGGGGGAGGGGGGCCACTCATGACAAAATGCTGTATGAGGGGAGGGGGGAAAGGAGGTCCCAGCAAAATGAAAGATCTTGGGGGGGGCGGGCGATTGCTGCGTGCCTGTCGTAGGGCATGTGGAGCCAGGGATTGAGGGAGCGGCTACCATTCCTGTGTTATAGACAGCTGTGTCCACGAAGGAAGAGGGAATTCAACTTCCATAAATCCTGCTTTAACTTCAGACAACTTACTTATGATATGAAACGCACGTATGGACATCATGTTTCGAGGGAGCGAGATGTAGAGAGCATATAAAAGTAGCTGTTCAGCGTATACAGGCATATTTTCCACAAGAAAAACAGAAAGTTCGGGTGCATGTGACTTTTTCTATACTACGCATTTAGAATCATTGCTGCAGAAGGGAACGACGATCAAAGTCGAATGTCTAGTTACAGTGGCCATGGATCCCCGAAGAGCGCACACACAAACATCGTGTTTCATAATCTGACATTTTGACGGAGATAGCAGGGAGGCACAGTTCTTTGTTTAGAGAGTTTTTAATGCGAATAGCATTCTTTGGATACTTCACGCACTTTTCGTCTATGTCTATCTATCTGTCTATCTATCTGGCTATCTAACACTCTTACGCCGCGGGTCGATAAATAAATAAAGACCGCGCCGGCTGGGATTCGAACCGTTGACCCTTTGATCAGCAGGCAGACGCGCTAACCACAGAGCTATGAAGGCAGTCATTCAACGCATTTAAACGGTTGTTTATATCTTTACCATAGGACGCGCTTACAGCGCTGTCACAGCTACCAGGTGCGTGCTGCCTCCATGGCACGAGGGCTCATCCCTCTCGTGAGCTGAGCACGCCGCTGGCTCACCCTCTCCCGCGCTCGGGAGAGGGTGATGTAGCGGCCGTGCTCAGCCTCACGAGAGCGGAATGAGCCCTCGTGCATGGAACGCGCGCGCACCGGTAGCTGTGACAGCGCTGTAAAGCGCGTCCTATGGTAAAGATATAAACAACCGTTTAGAGTACCGTTGGTTGAGACTAGCTGAGACGCCAGAAAGTCTGGTCGGTACCATTTTGAGTGTTTGTGCGTATGGCGCGTGCTTTGCTCGCCTTCCTAAGTGACACAAACGCACGTGCTGGGCTGCGGAGATCGTGCGCAGGGCTGTGAAAGTGTCAACAAATTTAGGAATCGCCTCAAGAGTGGGCTGGCGTATCTAGAGTGTGCCGGCCACCTGACGAACGCGCATAACTCCGCACCGTTTTGATGCTATTCGCATTAACGTAGATAATCATTCCCAAAGGATGGGTTCTGCTGATTTTTT
>JAZHYW010068934.1:0-36971 GCA_037355805.1 Ixodes ricinus
TCAAAATAATAATTACAATGTGCACATGTTAGTTAGAACTCTCTTAAACAAAACAATATCAGTAATGTTAGCTATTGAGGCGGGAAGGTGGTTCCAATCCAATGATGTTTGGGGAATAAAAGAATATTGAAACAACGAAGTTTTAAAATTTGGCATACCGACTTTATGACTATGATCAATGCGAGCAGAGATGTAGAATGGTGGGATAATTAGTTTACGACGAAGGTCAGCATTTTGATGAAATATTTTATGGAAAAGACACAAACGAAAGATTTTACGGCGATGCGTTAGTGATGGCAGGCCTAAAGAGGTTTTCATGGTAGAAACGCTGGCAATGCGGTGATAGTTCGACATGATAAAACGGGCTGAACGGTTTTGGACAGATTCAACAAGGGAAATTAGTGAAGAGTGTGGAGGGGTCCCACAGCAGCGGCGGCATATTCTAATTTTGGGCGGATTAGAGTTTTGTACATGGTTAGTTTCAGGGAGGATGGAGCGAGAAAGAAATTTCTTTTAAGGTATCCTAACATACGATTAGATTGTTAATCACGTATTCGACATGAAGTTTCCAAGAAAGGTTAGACGTTATATGAACACCAAGGTATTTGTAACTTGACACTGATGCGAGAGGCTTTACTGTTAAGCGATTACACAGAGACGGGAAAAGACACACACGAAGCTGCAATGATGGTGGAGGAACAGCTTGAACATTAAAATGATTACACTGAAACAAAAGATTAAACGATTGCACAGAGACAAAAACACTCACTTAATTTCAAAGTGGCACGCTACAGTCGCCCAGACGTCAATGATTGCGTCGTAAACCGTTCCTGAAATAAAGTGTTTACCCAAACTTTACGTCGCCGTATTTACAGTAAGCTGCGTCGTGAGGCTAATGACGAATTCTATCGAAATTGCATAGACAACTATTAATAGCATTTTCTGCGGCCAGTCTTTTACAACATAAAGCTTTGGAAACAAAACATCTGTTTACGCGACTGCAAAGAACAAGAACGCTGTCATTGCGAATTCATGGCCAGCGTTGATCAGCTATCAGATATATGGTCTATCAGCTGCCAGATAAATCGCTTCTCCTGGCTAATGGCACCTCAGGTACGCGAGGCCACACGCCCCTTGTCCACTTAGTTTCATTGAGCATTGTGCACAAAATTAGACGGTTTGTTTTATAACACATTTCACTTAAATTTTTTATTCCAAGTAAACCTAAGAAACCATACTAACAAACCTGAAAAGAACCTGACGTTATTGCAGCTTAACGATGGAAAAAGTATACATTAATCTTAATCTCCAACAACAATGTTAATTATCAGTGGGACACAGGATGTGATTCAAGTAGTTCGAAGGCTGTAAACACAAAATGCTAAAAAAGCAAAGATTCAGTTTCCCTTTTGTTTAGCAATTTGTTCTTTTGCCGTTTCTGTCAGCTAATGTCGCAAGCCTTCCCTGCGGAGCAAGTGCAAAATGTTCGGGACACGTCACTCCCTGCATTTATTAAACTGTCAGTGATAATATCGATGATGCAATCAGTCTTGAGAGAGGACTGACGCAGGCCCAAGCGTCCACAGACCAAATGTCACGAAACCCCACGTAACCTTTCGATGCGCTCTTTTCTATATGCATATTTCTCTTTATAACAACAAAAGGAGAACGAAGCTGCCTATTACGTCAAGCAGTGATAAACAAACCTATTAAGCGCAACAAAAGCAAAGGAATGTTTCGTGTTGGGTCACACCTGCCAAAAGAATAAGACCAAGCGCGTAAAAAATATTTGCTTACTATGAAGCTTTTAAAGTATAGTATGTCTTAGGTTATGTCTCGATGAAACGACCTAATTTATTTTGCCAATTTAATATTTTAATTATTAATATCAACCCAATAACACGAATTCCAACGTACACAGTCGATATCTTCTAATTGTATAGTCTAGCAAACCTCTAAAATGCAATACATGCAATAATGCGCAGACAGAAAAGCTGTACGAATTTCGCAGGATCTCTAAGCTACACCGGAAAAAAAGACAATTACCAAAATAATCATTATTTTATGTGTTTTTTTTTGGTTTTGTGTCAGTCATACCGGTATTGATAACTGTATATAATTTAAAGATGTGGGTTTTATAATATCAACAAAGCGCGTACCGGATCTGCCATAAGAAATTGGTTCACGGGAGTGGATAAATCGACCTCATGTCGCAAAAACATTAAACTTCGCTGAAAGCTAGATCCAGAAATGAAGCCAGGACGTGCAAACTTTCGCTCAAATTGTTAGCTAATTCAAATGAAAGGTCATTTTATAAATATTTGCAATCTCACTGAAGTGTCTTGCGCCGGTGCGCGGACGTAGCCCGGCTAGTTAAGAGCTAGTCTGAAAGTGATTCAAGGCGCGATCTTTCAGGTTTACAGGATATCAGTTCCGGGGTGAGAGCTCTGCCGTGTTGCGCAAGCTAACGACAACTATACTCCGTTCCACCTTATGTTGTACCGCAGACAAGGCTAGAAGCGCGAGCTCAAAGCGTTGGCAGCTTCCCTTGGTGCACGAGAGCTTGTGCCGCCGAGGTGTGCCATAGAGCACGGAGCTCGCGCTTAGTAGCCTTTCCTGCGGTACATCATAAGGTGAAACAGGGTATAGTATCGCCGAGGAGTAACAATGTCCAATAGCCGGCTCAGTATGCTACAAACGGGGGATGCTGTCTTTTATACACACACTTTAAGAAAATTGCATGGAATGCTTAACAAACCTCGTTAAAAGGATATGTTAAAGGTATATGGTAAATCGGAGCATACATCATATCATATACTACATTCTAATCACGATGTCTATTTTTATCTTTTTGTTTAGGACTCTGCAAAAAGCCTGCCTCGATCTACTCTCATTAAGGCACTACACGATAAACATGACGGTACTTCCGGGGGAAAAATGACAAAGCTACAATTGTGTCAAAGAACCTACAAAGACTTCACTCAAGTTAGCGTCCATCCAGTAAGGCTTAAATCTTTCGTCATAATGCTTAGCTGCGCAGAACACTCTTTGCTTCGATTCGACACCAGCGACACAACCGAAAGTACACATGAATGCCGGAAGGCGACAATGTGCACGGATTCGATGAACCCTCTGACTAACGTATATGTGTTTCGTGAACGGTAGTTTCTGCATCATCTGATGAAACTGGACGAAAGCTGTACCATCTCTTAGACAAACAAATTTTCTATAATTACAAGCCTCTGTGGGAGGTCGCTCGCGACGTGACCATACATTTTAAGAATGTTTCCTTCTATGGTGTTTCTGAAGTCACGAGGCTCGATCTAAAATGGAGCGTAAAATCGACGCCTGCACGAAGTAACCTAAACTTTTCATCAAATGTTATTTCACACGACAGTTTTTTTGTTTGTTTTTTCTGTAAAATTACAAAGCGTAGTTACTGTTGCGTAAAGGATAGGGCCAAAGGACTTTCCACGGTCAACGGCGGGTGGCGACGCAGACGACCGAGTGGAGCGGCAGCGCGTTTGGAGCACGTATTCATAGATGGCGTCGGCAGCAGCGTCGGAAGGTGTAGTCCACCAGCCAAAGAAAGCAGACGACACGCAGACGAAATCCGTCAACAGCAAGAACGCCGTCATTATGCCACCACGTTTGTTTTAATGCGAATAGCATTCTTTGGATACTTCACGCACTTTTCGTCTATCTATGTATCTATCTGGCTATCTAACCTCTTACGCCGCGGGTCGATAAATAAATAAAAAAGACCGGCGCCGGCTGGGATTCGAACCGTTGACCCTTTGACCAGCAGGCAGACGCGCTAACCACAGAGCTATGAAGGCAGTCATTCAACGCACTCTAATCGGTTGTTTATATCTTTACCATAGGACGCGCTTTACAGCGCTGTCACAGCTACCGGTGCGCGCGCGTTCCATGCACGAGGGCTCATTCCGCTCTCGTGAGGCTGAGCACGGCCGCTACATCACCCTCTCCCGAGCGCGGGAGAGGGTGAGCTAGCGGCCGTGCTCACCCCTCTCCCGTTGGTTGAGACTAGCTGAGACGCCAGAAAGTCTGGTCGGTACCATTTTGAGTGTTTGTGCGTATGGCGCGTGCTTTGCTCGCCTTCCTAAGTGACACAAACGCACGTGCTGGGCTGCGGAGATCGTGCGCAGGGCTGTGAAAGTGTCAACAAATTTAGAATCGCCTCAAGAGTGGGCTGGCGTATCTAGAGTGTGCCGGCCACCTGACGAACGCGCATAACTCCGCACCGTTTGATGCTATTCGCATTAACGTAGATAATCATTCCCAAAGGATGGGTTCTGCTGATTTTTTTTGTTTTTTTTAAACTTCAAGTTTTGTTTTTATTGTTCCGAATTGTTTTTAAACCAAAGGTACACTGCGAACGAATTATCTTCATTTTAGTAAATCACAGTTGTCGCCAGCAGTCTCGATAAGTAGGTAGCGGCATCTATCAATACGTGCGCCAAACCTGCCCCGCAGCTCAACTTAGTCGTCAGCGTCGCCGCCCGCCGTTGACCCTGGCAAATATTACAGCGAAGCTGTTTATGGCCACGGTTCCGTTGATTTTTCGTGTGCAGTGACTAAAATCTCTACGCTCGCACCGCCGCACGCGCCGTTCGCGCACGCCTTCCTCCTATAAAAGATTCGAAGTAAATAACCGAAATAGAGCGTTGACGGACGGCCGTGCAAGATACCATTTGTTTTAGGCTTTTGCTTTAGAACACTTAGTGTTGCAGACGACGGCACGTGCAAGGAGTGGAACATCATTCCCTGCATTCTCATTGATGTTTGGGTAATTTAGCAATAGGTCTATTCAGTCGATTATTTATAAATAGGCGCCATTTTCAAGATCAGTAGACTCTCAGGTAGACAGTAAAGGTTTCTCAAAGATTTAGCGATGTGCGACCCGCGTCAGCCATGCCTACGTTCGCACCGCCCTCCCTTTGTCGTCGTTCCAAGCGCTTGCGTGCCTAGTTTCCTTTGCTCTCCCTGGATGGCAGTCTCCTCTCGCGTGTCTACTTTCCGCCGGGTGGCGGTCCCGTTACGCGTGTCTAGTTTCCTCCGGCACCTCGGGGAAGGTTTGTGTCGGGTGCTAAACAGCCTCGCTGATCATTCACCTTCACAGAGTGGAATGGCCCATGGTTTTTCAGACACCCTTAAATCTACGTAGTTACACTGTTTTGACAGTGCTTATATAAAAGACACTATAAGCCTAGTGCCATAACGCTTAATCTTCGGCTGCAAAATAACTTAAAATGCCAGACCTTGTCAAAAAATAGTGATGCGCGGCAATCGTAACACAATACTGAATTTTTATATTGAGCATGGCTCAGAAATATCTGTATTTTGTTTCACTTCATACCCGAGCACTGTAAAATCTTAAAGGACATAGAAACGCTCGCACATCGACTAAAAGCGCAAAGTGACGGCGAAGATTATTGCTTCATTGGATAATCTGGAGAAGGAGCACGCGCTGAAAGACAATTAACGCCGTGACGTTGTGCTCTTGGCGCTGCTTGATTGCTCGTTCGGCTGGGAAAGTCGGTTGCGCTCTGGTGTAAGGCGAAACGAAGGACGAGAACGCGATAAAGTCCAACAATGTGCTCCATATTCACCAGACCGAAATCTGCAAGCAACATTAAAATGAATAGCTAAAAGTTAGGCTTGTTGGGTGTTTTTCGTTATGCCAAAATACTTTTTGGACACTTCATTAAACTTGAAAACAACCGTATTTGTGCGTCCCTTCCTTTTCCCCAGTCTCGGGTAAATTATTGATGTTCTTCCTCGAGTTGAGCGTATCAGACTTTGCACTGGTGCATACAAGTCCTCGTTGAAACTTCCGCTTTTGGGTTAAATAGAAGCGAACAAACATTTTCGCTAGCAAAGTAAGCATACATGTTTCACAGTCATTAGGTCCTGTTATGCTATTTTAATAAATAAAGACACATCCGGCAGAGTTGGGTTAGATACAGATGCAAATCTAGCACACCACGTCAGAAACAAAGAGTTCTGGGATCTTCCATGCAAATATATTCTAGTGAATGAACAAGTGCACGCATTTGCAAGCTTGCCAAGGTTGTTGTGAGGATGCCGCGCGTGCTTGAATGCTAAGGACGCAAGAAGGTTGTCATTCCTTGCACGTGTGTGCCACTAACCGCTTCAGCACTCAATGACGTGATTATCTTGAAGACAACATTTTGCATGGTAAAAACTCAGTTTTTGAAAAGTAATACAAACTGTGCGGTGACTGCAGAACAGCAGTATTCCTAGCCTAGGTACCAAACTGGACAGTGCTGGATACGACGACCATAATCTCAACCGGTGCGTACAATTAAGAAGACCCGCCTTGTTCTGCGGTTTGGCGTTAAAGACGATCTTACATCAACTATTTTGAGATTACTTCGCGTTGTCTCGCAAAAGCTGCCGAATGACAAAATCAGACCGCGCATTCAGAAAAATAAATATCAACTTTTTTTGTTGACAGCAATCTCGGAACTCCCAAAAGTGCAGTATATATTGCTGCCTTAAAAGTTACGGAAAGTGCCTACCAGCTCATCTTACGGATGGAATGGAATGTGCACCCGGATTTGTAAGGACTATTTTTTGGTCACTTTTATCTTAGATCATACCAACCTAATTCATTTTATTTGAAAAACATATAAATTCATTACATATTGCTAGCCTCATTGCACATTTAACCAGTGTACAGGAAGTTCCTGAAAATAGTAAGCCGTGTTTTTCGGGCCCGGGTAAATAAACTATACACCGCGGAAGCTGAAACTCCGTGTGACTGTGACACTAGCGGTTAAGATAGAACGCGAAAGTTTGCCAACTTCATGTTACCTCGAACAACAGATAATTGAAAAATACGAAATGTCTCTACAAACCGACGTCCTCCTAAGCCTAATAATGTCAAAACAATAAATGTTCCACAAAGAAAAACAATATTGTCTTTCTTTCTGAGAAGTGTTTTCCCTTGATATGAATCCCACAAACGTCCACAAAGTAGACTTTTGTTTTGAAGATGTTAGGCTTAGGTTAACGTCAGCTTAAGAGAAATTCTTTTTCAAATATCTTGTTATTCAGGTCACATCATGTTTTAAAATTTCGCGTTTTATCCTACACACTAGCTTCACATTTTCGTGAAGTTCCCGCAAAAAAAATACGGTTCTTGATTCTCGCGAATTTCCTGTATTTTTTCGCCCTAAAACAATGGTCAATTTAAACAAAAATGTAGAAGTTATCAAGGACTCAGTTAAAGGGACATTCAATTTGATGGAACGAAATAAGTTAGCCACGTAATAACATTATTATTAAAAATCACTTCGTATAGCATGTCTCTCGTTATATCCTACTTTTTTAAAATATTACTTGTATATTGTAAAATAATATTTCCTATTTCAGATGAAGAAATAATGTTTCGCAGAATATTCCTGTCTAATCAAAAACAAAATGAGTAGGCTCAACTGCAGACAGACTACGTCGACATCAACAGATAGCTTTGCTCAATGAGACTCTAATTTTGGTATTTTACTGTGTTTGCACATACACTTAAGCTGAATTGCAACAGAAGGTATATTAACCAGGACATGTTCATTTCCAAGTAGACATGTACGGATAGATCCCTTATGACTTTCATTTGTGCGTTGGTTTAATCCAGGGATTTGGAGGTTAAGTATCTAGAACTCTGACGATCAGTCACATAGAAAGAAAGATTAGTGGTTTCGTGATTTATCTCTTTTACGTAATCAAGTGATCAATTTTGGTACTTTCATTATAAGGCGCTACTCTAGAGGTTCATGTATATGTAACATATTTGGCCGATATCAGGGCTAATACAATACAGTATTTCAAAAGGAATCCCTTTGAATGTTTGCGTACAAAAGAGCGATATATAGAAAAGTCTATCGAATCAGGCGCTTGTATTCGTTCATTCGTGAATAACAAGGCTGAACTAGCATAATTGTTTTCTGCAAAATACTTAGCCTTTTACTTGTCAATGTTCCAAAATTGGAACGTGTGAAACTCGATTTTTTGTTTTCTTTCGGAATATACCTTTGTCTTTAATTTTTGTTTCCGCATACTGTTCAATGACTGTGGAAAACACCGCAATTTTAGCTTCTACTATCTGTCATTTTAAAAACTTTGAATCAGTGTTTGTGAAATGACATATTTTGGGTTTTTTCACAGCCAATTGTGGGTTGCGTCATTTCGCAAGAAAAAATGGCGTTCAAATGAACAAAGCAGATTTAAAATAAAGGGAAATCATTGGCGATTATGTGATAAAAAATAAATAACCAAAGCCTGTCCGTCTTTCACTGGCATTGAGTTTCTTGCAAACGTTCCGTTTTTGGAACATTGGCATTTGACAGTAGCAAAATTCAACGTAAACTGGAGCCTGCACTTCGGCATAGTTTTTAGTCTTGTTGGTAGCGCCCCCTGTGCGGCGGTTGGCAGAAACTTGAATGGCAGCTTTCCTTGCCGTTCTTTTGAGATTGTTCAGCACGAGTAAGCCGCGGCGTCCACGTGCAGTACGTGGCAATCTCACCACTTGTCAATGTAAGTAGAGAACAACCTTATGGCATCCTTTTTTGTGGTGGCACACTTCCTTACCATGCAATAATTCTCCTCTTAGGACATGGCTCAACGCTTCCTTACTTTGGAGGCTGCAGTTGAGCTTTTGTTCAGCCTTTCCGATGAAGAACGCGAAGATGCATCTATATGCCAGTTGCCACCTGACGAAGATGGCAACATTACTGACGAAGAGCACGTGAACGAAAATGACCTCTCTGAGGTTGTTCCCGCTGATGTTTGTGGTCACGTCGAAGTCATGCAGTGCAGCGATGATGACGTTGATTCTCCGGAGTGCACCAGTCTCGAGCCACAGCGGAAGAGACCCGCGAGGAAAACCCGTGAGGAAACGGTAGTGGGTACCTCAGCGATGTGCAGGAAAAGCGCACAAAGCTTCTACCAAGGCGGGGAACAAGACCCCAAAGCCTTCTAATAGAGCGGAATGGAGTCAACATTCTACGTTCCACAAAACACTTGCCAACCAGCACCCTCGGCCGTTGGTAGAGGAGTTTCCTGAGCTTGCAAACATGAGCCCCTTTTTGCTGTTCAGCAAAATTATTTCTCCTGAATACCTTGGGTTGCTCGCTGAAATGACCACAAGGTATGGACTCCAGAAAGGGACCGAGTTGGACGTCACAGCAGCGGATATCGGGCAGTTTTTTGGTCTCTTACTTCTCAGTGGCTATCACTCCGTTCCCTCCGAAGACTCTTACTGGAGTACGGCTGAAGACCTTTGCGTGCCTTTAGTGGCGACAGTGATGCCCCGCAATAGGTTCAGGCAACTGAAAAGATTTTTTCACATTGTGGACAACACTCAGTTGAAAGCAGGTGAGAAGATGGCGAAGATTCAGCCATTTTACGACGAGATTTCAAAATGTTTCCTCCAGTTTGGAGTGTTCCACGAAAGCCTCAGCATCGACGAGTCCATGGTGCCCTATTATGGCCACCACTCGTGCAAAATGTTCATACGCGGGAAGCCCATCAGATTTGGCTATAAGATATGGATGATGTGCTCTCCAAATGGGTATCCCTATGCAATGGAGATATATTGCGGAAGAAAGGAGAAGGATGACAAGACTCCCCTCGGGCTCAGGGTGGTTAGCAACATGGTATCTGTCCTGTCTAGCCCTGAGCAACATGAGGTGTATTTCGACAACTTTTTCACCTCTTACGGTCTCCTGACGAAACTGGCTGACGAAGGAATAAGAGCGACGGGGACTGTACGAGAAACAAGAACTGGTAGTTGTCCGCTGAGGAGCCAGAAAGACATCGCAAAAGAGGAGAGAGGAGCTTTCGACTACAAGTGTGACGGTGCGGTATACGCATGCAGATGGCACGACAACGCAGTGGTCACAGTTGCCTCTAACCATCTCAGCCATGAGCCTGTTTGTACTGCAAAGCGCTTTTCACGACGCTGCAAGAAAAAGGTAGACATTGCGCAACCATATCTGATCAAAAAATATAACGAAGGCATGGGAGGTGTGGATGTTATGGACCGCCTCCTTGGTAGCTACCGCCCAAGGCTTAGAAGCAAAAAGTGGTGGTGGAATCTTTTCAGCAATGGTCTCAACATGACTGTAGTCGCAGGATGGATCCTTCATTGCGAACTTCACAAGGGCACAGATGCCGCCATGACGCACCTAGCTTTCAGGCGGGACGTCGCCATGTCCCTGCTCCACCTGAAGCAGAAACTCGCGCTGCGACCTGGACCTCGGGTTCATCCCAGCATCGCGGAAAGGAAGACTGACGGTCACTACATTGTCTCAGCTACACAAGAAAGGTGCGCGGAGTGCAAAAAAAACAAAACACTACCAACAAATGCCACCAGTGCGAAAAGCGGCTGCACAAGAATTGCTTTGCAGCTTACCACGGCTTGTGATTATGAAGCGCTGACTGCCACGTAACACACACATTGAACAAACATATTTTTCAAGCATTCTTTTCTATCTTTATAGTTTTCGAAGCCCTTGCAAGTAGCTAAAAGGTTCTCTTCAGATAACAGAAGCAATTCCCATTTTACACTCAATAAATGTTGTTTCAGACGACACTTGCATTTTGTATACTAGAAATGCCAATGTTCCAAAAATGGAACATGCAAAAAAACATGCCTAGTGATTGTTAATTTGGCTATAATATTTTTTAATAGTTAATTCAGAAGCCATATGTGAATTATCAACAGCCATTTTAGTGTTTCGAACATTGCGTCATAGTGCGGCGTTTTAAAGGTTAATCTAATAAACCTGGCGGCGTCTAGGTTCGCGCACAGTGTTGGAAGTAAAAATCCCTGTAACCTACGGAGGGAGTTCGGCAAATGACGAGGTTCAGATTATGTTTCTGCATATAAATTATTTGTTACATTAAACATGAGTTTGCGCAATGTTCAGTGTAACAAAGCACGTCGTTGTTTCGGGTCTAAAGCAATTTACATCCTCGCCATTCGGATAACTGCGTAGATTGCGACAATTCGCTCTCCCAAACTCTCTGCGGAAGAGAAAACTCAATGGATAATTTAGAGTGCACATACAATGAGTAGCACAATGACAATCAGCACAAATTATGCTCATATATTTTAGGCTTATCATCACTTCCGCTGATGGTTACATTACGACTCCCGCTTGGCCATTATGGTGCCGGGTAGTAAAATCGAAACAAGCAAGCACTGATGAAGTTGTAGTTTATTTAGTTTTTTTAGAATATAACAAGACCGCTTTGTACGAGCACAACTAGCACCGGCTAGACACCCCTTTTGGAACTAGCTTATGATATGATATTTCATTCCGTAATTTACGCACATAATTTTTTTAAACGTACCTATTGAATTTTGAGGGGTTTTCATAGGAATTTATTGCACGGATATATCATGGAAAGTTGCCGTGGTTATCGAAAAGTGAATATATCATGAAAATGTAAATAACGCAAAGGTGCAAGCGAGCTGGACAAAGAGTACTGAAAATCATCCCTGGAGAAGGGGAACAAGGGGGACAGAGGACAAACATAAATCTTCAAACACAGCTAGGTGACTGGTGCGCGACCGAAAAGTCCGCCTGGTCCTGGTATCTCCATTTCCAGTGGAGCACTCTACCTGCTGAGCTAACCAGGTGATTTGTGTTTGTCCTTTGTCGCCCTTGTTCACCTTCTCTGGAGATTATTTTCTTCAGCGAATATATCATTTCAAACAATTATTTAAGAGCTTATTTATTAAACAATTAGGATGCAAGATCGTTCGCACAACATCCATTACACCAAGTAAGGAGGGGTCACTTATTATTAGCGCTTTGTTCAAATGTACATTTTATATGCATCCTAAAAACGTCGTACCTGGCTAGGTTTTAATACGAAGTGATTTAGTTTCAGTTTTCGATTTTTTTATCTCGAAGGAAGGAGGGAAAAGTGCCTTGGAAAGGATTTAAGTGCTAATGTCTAAACCAGTCGCCTAATAGGGGCGCCAAGGACAGAAAAAATAAAAAGGGGAGAGAGACCATCTCCAATGGCCCATACGCCAAAACGACATAGCAAACAACCCACGAAGAAAACTTTCTAAACCGAGCGGTATGCACGCACGCAAAAATGGCATAAATACAATCCGAAAATACCCTTCTATTACAGACGAAATCTAAACAATTGAATGCTTAAAGTACACAAAAGATATGCAGTGCGTTGATAAGAGAAGCACCAATCACAATCCTTTATAACAAAGTGTAAAATTTTAACTGAAAACACTGAAAAACAAAAGAACCATCGACTTACCGTAAAAAAGCAACTCAAATAAGACTTCTTAAGGCATAAAAAACTAAAGCGCAGAAAATTGCAGGTTTGTAATGGTAAGCAAAAACAATAAAAAGCGAAGTGGTATAATTCTAGCTTCTATCAGATGAACGTAACGTAACAAAAAAGCACCACTTAAAAACGTCTCACGGCCTCTAAATTCTAAAAACTTACATTTATATAAACTTAATAAATCCCGCTATTATTTATTAACAAATATAGCACCCCTTAATAAATAAAAAAGAATTATGCACATTCCTCCGCTGCAAAACCTTATATCTCGACTTCATTCGTAGAATGAAGATACATTTATGTTCTTACCGTACCCTAGTGGCAGCTGAATACGCAGGTGCATAACATTATGATGCGCGTCGCCGAGCGAGCCCGTGCGTAGCTGAATGGTAGCCGTGCTTGGTTCTCGCGCGGAGGCCCCATGTTCGATTCCTGGAAGCGGACGCATCCTTGATTTATTCTTTCAAATGAGCATTCTCGTAAGCTCGAAAATATCTTGTCGTATGATTGAGGTACGAATGTTCTACGCGCCGAATGTTCTACGCCGAATGTTCCAGAAACCCACGCGGGTACAAGAGGTGCTCAGCGTGGCGGTCTGCAAGCAGTTTTGCCCCAGCACTCGATCTTCCTGTTACGCCACCATCGGCACCTGCGACGCTAGGTTTTTTTATATTTTGTTTTGGGCACAAGTTCGCCTCAATTAAACGTTTAGTTTCCGCAGTGATACGTCACATCATCAATCGTCATTTGTGACATTTTGGTGGAGGTTCCGGGTAAGGATTGCCCATGTTCAACACCCCTCCAAGGACTCGTCAGCCAAGTCCTATTCCAAGCCCTGCAAGAAAAACTCCTTTTCAAAAAGCCCGAGACTCGAAGAAGCCGTCGCATCCGTGGACCGCCTCCAGAGTTTGGTCAACTGCCATAAATATTGAAGGAAGCCCAGTCGACCATGAACTGCCAGTCCTCGCAAACTCCGGTGACCAGTTCCGTCGTTTTCCTGCCTGCCGCTCCACGCCCACCGACACCCTTCAACGGCGACGTCCATGAATATGTGGAATATCGGCTTCAGCATTGCGAACACTTGGCACACCACTACGGGTGAACAGCAGAACAGTTCATGCAAAACCTGTGCTATTCCTTCGAGGGAACTACAAAACACTTGTTTGAAAACAACAAGGCTTCCCTTACGCCATGCCATAACTGCAAGGCCGAAATAAAGAGGACTTTCACGAACCAGAAACGACGACAGCGAGCAAAAGACCTCCTGCAAGAAAGAACTCAAGGCGCAAACGAAACGGTCACAGCCTTCGTTGAAGACGTCCTCCGCCTGAACAGCCGCGCCGACCCTCAGTCCACCGAGGTGAAAAGTCTGCGCGTCCTGATGAGAGGCGTGAAAAGCGACATCTTCAGCGGCCTTGTTCGCAAAACACTAAATACTGCCAATGAATTCATTGCTGAACCACCGAACATCTACCGTTTCCCGCCTGTTTATGCCAGCCACTACAACCGACTCGCCGGCACGCCTGTTGCTTCGATTCTTGCATCTTTCCGATTCGACCAGGGCGACATCGGCGCTGACAGCCTTTGAGATATTGTCCGCGACATCGTCAGGGTAGTGGTCCGTAAACTTCTACCCGCCACTGATCGCCTAGCCCCGATCTCTCTCGCCGAGGTCGTTCGGGAAGAAGTCCAGAGAGACATTTACCAGAGGCTCCCATCAGCGTGCCAGACCTCGAGAAACCCATACTAACTAACGCCGCAATGGCAAAACGGCCACCGCCTCCTTCTCACGGCTTTGTCGCGCCGCCCCGACGTCAGTCTCCTGCAGCGCAGTACGACTGATGAGCGGGTCCAGTACGCCTATCAGGAGCCCGTGCACCCCGGAATACGGAACGTGTGGCGAACGGCCGATCAACTCCCTACATGTCACTACTGCGGAGAGGCCAGCCATGTGTATACCGATGATGCAGCTTCCGCCAGATGGGGCTGAGAGGGTTTGAACCGAACGACCATCGGCCCAGCTTGAGAAAACGATCAAGGGACATCAAGGAGTACCTGCGCCGTCCGCTGTTTTCACTGCAGGGCCCTCCCTGGGGGTCCCGCTCACCATCCCCCGACGTCCGCCATCGCACGTCCGTCAGTCCCGCCGCGAATGTTTGCCCCCCCCCCCTGCGCGTCGCAGGGAAAATCTAAAGTGCGACAACGCCTGGAGGTGGCGTTGCCGAAGACGACTAAAGTAAAGACCCTCCAAGAACGCCAGAAAGCTCACAATCTCGCGACGCCACGAATAGCAACGACGCTTCTGAAACGGTGCCCAAGACCCTAAACCTTGTTATCCAAGGCCACGACGCGTCGGCCCTCGTGACACCGGAGCAGACTACACCGTCTCAAGTGGAGGCTCTCTCGCCGCCTGCGGAAGGTCACGACGCCATGGGGTGGCCGCAAATCCAACCGCCGGAGGACACCTTAGTACCCCATTGGAAGGTGCAATGCCCCAGTCGAGATTCACGGCGACACGTGCCCTGGGAAATTTGTCGTTTTACAACACTGTGCCAGACACGTCCTTCTTGGCATAGACTTTCTGTGGGAGTACGGCACCGTCACCAAACTTAGAGATAACAGATTAACACTGCGGACACCTGTTCCGTCTCTAGAGGAACCCCAAACGACTTCGGTCGCCGTCCCAATCGCTGCCGACCACGTGAACCTGCCGACGCGATCAAGTGTCTTTGTACCCGTCGTGACTGACGAAGCTTCCTGGGGCGAAGTTGTTCTGGAAGAAACGTTCAATTGCTCCTGCAAAGAAAAATAGGTGTTTCGAGGGGGTAACTGAACTTCAAGGTTGGCGCACTGTGGTCCTCGTCCCAAAGTTCCGACAAGAAACGCAACTCCTCACGAAAGGTGCCGCTGTGGGCAACGTCGAGAAACTCCGGAACTCCGCCGAAATCGCCACGATTGTTAAAGAATGCTCGCCACCTCATCAAGAAAGTACGCCGCCAGCGCAGCTCGATATTGACCCTAAGCTTCCAGGCCCTGAATGACGCGGCTGATTAACCTCCTCGCCGAATTCAGTGACTGATTCGCGACATCGTCGAAGGTGCGCCAAACCGCCGCTGCGAAGCACCGGAACGTTACCGAGGACGACGCGTTCCTGTGCATCGGTCGCCACACAGAGCCTCCGTAAAAGAAGGCGAAGTCTTCCAGGAGCAAGTGCAAGAAATTCTGAACGACGACATAATCCAGCCTTCAAGCAGTCCGTGGTCCTTTAAAGTTGTACTCGTTAAGATGAAGGACGGAATCCTTGGGTTCTGCATAGACTACCGGCAGCTGAACGCGGTGACGAAGAAAGACGTCTATCCACTCCCCTGCATAGACAAGCTATACCAGCTGCGCCACTCTGGATATTTTTCGTCGATGTACCTGAAAAGTGGCTACTGTGAGATCGACCTCGACAAACGGGACAAAGAAAAGATAGCCTTCGCCACGCCGGACGGACTGTACGTATTCAAGGTGATGCCCTTCGGACTAGGTGATGCCTTCGGCCGAAGACTCGCGTCGTCGCGGAATTTACAGCGCCGACAGACAAGAAGACCGTGCGAAGATTTCTTGCTACTATACGTGCTGTTGGCGCTTCGTTCTGGATTTCGCAAGGATTTTCTCACCGCTCACAAACCTCACGAAGGACGCCAAGAAGTTCGAATGAGCCGAGGAGCGCAGCAGGCATTTGACTAGCTGAAGCGACGACTCCAGACTCCTCCTGTTCTCGGACACTTCAATCACGATGCGGAAACCGAGATTCATATGGACGCAAGTAACGCAGGACTTGGCGCGGTACTGGTTCAAGTGCAAGAAGGCATCGAGCAGAGTCATCGGAGTCATTGCCTACGCAAGTCGGTCAATGTCCAAGGCAAAAAAAATTGCTCGATGACTGAAAGAGAGTGTTCCTCCGGTCGTCTGGGCATTCATGAAGTTTCGCCTGTACTTTTACAGAAGCCCGTTCCGCGTAGTGACGGACCACTACTCGCTCTCCTGGCTTGCAGAACCTCTAGGACCCGTCAGGATTCCTCACTCTATGGAGTCTCTCACTGCAGAAGATCAACATGACTGTGGTCTACAAGTCAGGCTGCAAGCATAGCGACGCCAACTGCCTCTCCAGAGCCCCTGTCGAGACACCTCCCGGCAGCAGCGACTACGATGACGACTAGAGCTTCCTAGGCGCAGTGAACACCGACGACATGGCACTGACGCCAAAGAGACGATCCTGTGCTGTGCGCGCTAATTGAGCACCTCGAAGGACAAGGGGTACTATCCCCATGTCTTCTCGAGAACCCTGCTGACCTTTACCATAGGACAAGGCGCACTTTACAAGGATAACTTCGGAAAAAACAACTCGCCATGGCTGCTGGTAATCCCTACCTACCTTAGAGAAGAGATATTCTAGGAATGCCAGGACGACCCGACTTCCGTGCACCTTGGTTACAGCCGTACGCTGGCCCGAATTCGTGAGAGGTATTACTGGCCCAAGCTCCCGAATACCGTTCACCTCTACACACTATCGTGCTACGAGTGCCAGCAAGGAAGAATCCGCGGACGAAGCCGGCCGGTCTCCTGCAACCGACTGCTCCCCCCGACCGTACCGTTCTAGCAGATTGGAATGAATTTATATTTGGTCCTTTTCCATCGTCGACGTTTGGAAACCGCTGCATAATCGTAGCCACCGATTATCTAACCCGTTACGCCGAAACAAAAGCCCTTCCGTTAAGAACAGCCGTGAAAGTCGCCAAGTTCTTCGTCAAATGGGTTGTCCTTCGACACCTGGCGCTCCCCAAGTACTCATTGCAAATCGGCGTTCGTCATTCCTAACGCTGTTGACCCAGGAGATACTTCGTCTGAGCCACACCGAACACCGTCAGAACCACGGCATATCATCCGCAGACGGATGGACTGACGGAGTGGCTCAACACGACAATCGCCGAAATGAAGGCTATGTATGAAGACGTTTAGCACAGGACGCGGAACGAGGTGTTGCCGTACGTCATGTTTGCCTACAACACTGCAGTTTAAAAACCACCGGAACGACACTATTCCAGTTGGTGCATGGCAGAAAGGTGACAACGATGCTCGACGCGATGCTACCCGCGACCCAGAAGACGAAGGAACCGATGACGTCCAGTTGATAAGCCAAGGAGCAGAGGAGGCTCGGCAGCGAAGCCAGACTCCGACTTCAGGACCAACGAAGTGTTGACGCATGCCGGTACAGCCTTCGTCGCCGCGACGTCCACTTTCAACCCGGAAACAAGGTATAGGTCTGAATACCGATTCGCCACCGCGGTTTCAGCGAGAAGCTGCTAAAACGGTGCCGGACCGTACAATGTGCTTATCGATTTGGGCATCTGAACTATAAGGTGATGCACGACGGAACACTTACTTTATCACGCTGCCCACCACGACCGGAAGTCGCCCACCTCGTGCGTCTCAAGCCTTACTACGCTTTTAGGACTCTGAACTGCGTGTTTGTGGTATACTGGATAGGACTATATTATATAAGCCTCCGCAGTTCGCCCTACATTTGTTTGTTTTGCTGTTTTGTTTCCTGGTATGTTGCACCCACACAATGTGGATGTAGAAGGGGGAGTAATGCCACGCACGTCGTCGAGCGAGCGCGTGCATGGCCTATTGGTTATCGTGCTTGGCACTCGCGCGGAGGCAGTAGGTTCAATTCCTAAAAGCGGACTCTACCTTTTGTTTATTCAATCGATTTACCATTCTAGTAAGTTCGAGAACCTTGTCGTCTGATCGAGGTACGAATATTTCTACGCGTCGTACGTTCTACGCCGAATGTTCCAGAAACCCACGTGGGTGCAAAAAGGTGCTCCGTGTGGTGGTCCGGAAGCAATCTCGGCCCATCGCTGGATCCTGCTGTTACGCCGCCATCAGCGCCTGCGACGCTAGCTTTTTTCTATTTTGTTTTGGGCACAAGTTCTCCCCACTAAAAGTTTTGTTTCCGCAGTCATTGGTCACCTCATCAATTGTCATTCGAATTAATATGTAGCGTGTAACAGAACTTATTTTCAAATCAGTCTAAGGTTAGCGCGCGTTCGTGTTGATTTTGGATTATTGTTTTCGTACATGTCCCTTAGCACTTTTTAATACTGTCCAGGTTGTGCGGACCATACTAAGACCTAGATAACGAAGCCGCAGTGCTGGATCTTTTACGTCGCCCGTAGAGGGCAGCGGGGTGCCCAGATGAGACAGGAGTGCTACTGGGCTGGCGAGGACTCGTGTCCAGTAATTGAGAACACGAGATCCTGCCGAACTCTGACGCAGGTGCTCGTGTCCAGTCTGTGGCACGAGCTGGCTTTTGGCAGGTGACTGGTACTACGGGCTTGTTAACTGTACTCCTTTTCAATTTGCAGTGACCGCATTTACTAACTTATCTGGATGTAAACGCTACCATAAGACTGTCGTTGCCCAGCAAAAGTATGAGGAACATTAATTTGGAGCTTGAGCAGGTAGTACAAAATAATACAGTCACTCAAGCAGCGCTAAAAGCGTATTTACCGGCTAAACCGATCACGGGTTGATAAACCCAGGATCATGGCACATTCACTGTGCGAGGTTGGATTTAGCCGATGAAAGCTAAAGACAGAAATACGACGTCGCTTGATTGTACCCCATCGGATGGGGGAGTCAGCTTCGTCCGTATTTTGTGCTCCAACTTAGAATGTGCGGCGCCGTTTTGGAACGAAACTACAGAGAGAGGAAAGAAGTATCTCGACTTCTTTTCAGCTTAAGCCCAGACGCAGCCGACGCTACAAGATAATGGTACGAATGGAGCGGCGTCAAAAGCGCAGAGTCACTGGGTCTTGATTATTTAGGATTGGTTCAGCGATGATCGAGCATTTACAAAAACACGACCAACACAGTTATGATGCCCTTTTCACGCTGTCTGATCGGTTTCATTCAGCTCGTAGCGTCGGCTCCATCTGAGCTTAAGGTGAAATGAAGCATAACAAACTGATGACAGGTGCCTCCATCCACGAATAGGTTCGTATTTCCACCGTCACGTGCCGTTCTAATGTGGGATAGGTTCATCGTGGTGAAATTATGGTTCTAAACAGATCTTGGCGTGTGACGCTTTGAAAGGTCTGAGGCAACAATAATAAACTGTCGCCGTTGGCAGAAAAATGCTGGCGCATAATCAGAAATCCCCGACACTTTTTTTTTTCTGGAAGGAAGGGGGTGGATGGATGGATGAATGGATAGATGGATTGATGGATGGATGGATACTAACGGCTGTATGTTTTATATGGGATATTAACTAGCTCCACCTAGCCTAGTTGTACGTCATTCAATTCTTCCTAGATAATTTCCACCCGACTTCCAAACTCCTCTTTGTTATTAAAATGCACTTATCATCTATTTTCTCAACCTCGTCTGCAAACCACAGCGCTCCGGCCAAATCCCCTTCCCCCCCTGGGGGGGGGGGGGGGGGGCGGTTTCAGGCCTTGCACACCTTCACACTACATGCTCTACAGTCTCAGTCTTCCCCTTGGCATACGGCACGCTCGCATCCATTTCCTCATACTTTGTCCTATATGTCCTAGTCCTCAATACTCCTGTTCTGGCCTTAAATAACAACGAGTTCCCCATGATTTGTCATAACAATGTTCCTTCCTTATTTTCTGTTTTTTGTCCCCTATGCATAGTTAAAGCGGATTTTTCCTGCGTTCTTTCCTCCCCATCTTTCTCTCGGCTTCTTTTCCTTCCTTTTTACAGAGTTAGTTTGTTCTGCATCCACACTTGACGGTTTGTATCTTTAGTTATTATGTTCAGGTTGTCCATTTAGTGTTCAACCTTTCATCTACGAGATGCTTACACACATTTCTCGCCCGTCGTGTATCCTCAATTGTGTTTAGTCTTTGTTCAAATTTCAACTTACCGATCGCCTGAAAAGATGCCCAGCAGATGTGTTCCTGCACTCCTTCATTTGGTATATTCCCATGCGCCCCCAGTGCCAATCTGCCCACGCTCCTCTGCCTGGCCTCTAAGCTCAACTGGAACTCAGATTTGATGCATAATACCGATTGTCAAGATGACAACCCCGGTACCATCGCTCTTTTCCATATTCACCGAACAATTTTATATCAGTTGTCATTCCCTAGTCCCCTGTGCTTCAAATTTGCTGCATTTCTTTTTTCCTTCCTTTAGCATATTTTCTTCCCGTTCTTCTAAGCACTGTTTTCCCTCATTCAGCCATACTCCTAGGTATTTATACTTCACTACGTGTTCTATTAAAACGTCTTGAATTTTCAGGGGTCCCCTTTTTTATCGTTATAAAACATTATTCCTGACTCGTCGCTACTCAATTTTAGGCCCAGAGAGTCTACTTCCTCTACAAATCTTAATCAGCTCCTGTAACCTTACTAGAATGGAAAGTTGGGCGAGTTGGTATGAATTTATTTTGAAAAACAGCGCAGAATAACACACGGACAAGAAGAGCGCAACGTCCTGTGTGTTCTCTTCTTGTCCGTGAGTATTCGCGCTGTTTTCAAAATGGATCCTGTAACCTATCCCGGCTATCTGCCAAAGTATGTCACGGGATGTCACAGAACATTTGTCTAACCCAGCATTCGACGTCGAACCCAATGTTTAACTCGCTTTGCGAATATTCAAACTTTTACCACAAATTGACAATGTTCGACTTACGAGCAAAGGTTGCCCGACTGCTACGGAACATTTTTTTTAATAATTTTGAGAAAATTATCTTAAAACAATTTGAAACTCTATAAAATGATTACCGATGTTTATACATGGTAAAAACAAACATATGTGTTTCAGTTATGTGAAAGAATAAAACCATATGCCCTGCGATAGTTGCACCCTCCTCCGCCAGGTGGCCTCTTCTCGTTTTCAAATTCTGAGCACGCACACAATAATTGGACATCACTCGAACTTTCGTCAACCTTTGCAATAGACGTCATAAACTTGAACATAGTCAAGTTTGTGGCATCCGTGATTATAATTTAGAAAAGATACCTATAATTAAGTACACAGCTTGTTGCGTTCTCGAGGGTCAGGGTAACTAAAGAGGTTACTCTGACTCTATATGACTCTACAAGAGGTACCACCTCTAGTAGCGGGGTTGGTAGCGGGAGCTTGTTCTCTTCTGTGGTAGTTTGGTTGTCGGTCCTTCAAGCCTTCAGAAATACCGCAGAAGATCAGGATCAATGTTGGGACGTCCTCGATTGGGGACACCGCCGTAGTTAAAGACAGGTGTT
Source organism: Ixodes ricinus (assembly GCA_037355805.1). Taxonomy (NCBI): domain Eukaryota; kingdom Metazoa; phylum Arthropoda; class Arachnida; order Ixodida; family Ixodidae; genus Ixodes; species Ixodes ricinus. The sequence continues at coordinate 21,648 of JAZHYW010068934.1, forward strand.
GGGACGACCTCGATTCAGGACATGCCTAACAAGCCGATCGGTGTAGGAATGGTATTTATTCGGAGACCGCCAAAGTTGCGGATCGTTGGTGTTTATGTGGTCGTTGAGGACAAACCACTTTGGTACACCGAAGAATTCGTCATGTAGTCAGGTTTGTGACGATGCCACAGGCGCGAGCGGCTCCTTCGGGTCACTGTCGTGTGTCCTCTCTTCGTGACTCTCCTGTCCCGCGCCGCTCTCTTCTTCGCCATCTTCCAGATCACGACAGCCGGTAACAAACGATAATATTTTCACAGCGATCCCATATTGTCACGAAGGACAAGTGATGAGGCGGTGAATAACTGAATAAACTAAACGTTTAATGGGGCGAACTTGTGCCCAAAAATAAAAAGGGAACAGAATAAAGTAGAGCGTCGCGGGCGTCGAAGTCGGCGTGACAGCAGAGTCGAACGCTGGGGCGAAACTGACCCTGGCTCGCCACGCGAAACCCTTATGTACACGCGCGGGCTTCGGGAATAATCGGCGTAGAAGGTTCGACGCGTAGAACATTCTGACCTCGAACAAGCAACAGGATTCTCGAATTTTCCGGAACACCAAATTGCAGGAATAAACAAAATACACGACGCTCCCAGGAATCGAACCCTGGCCTTTCGCGTGGGAGGCTGGCGCGATAACCGTTAGGCCACGCGCGCGCTGCCCACTTGGCCAGCGGCGCGCGCGGCATTACTCCCCCTTTAAAAAGTGCATCGCCCCGATGCAGCACAAAACAAAACAAAGCAAACAAAAATAACAGTAAACTAAAGAGGCATTTGGAACACATAAGGTTCATAGTCCTATCGAGCGTAGTACGGCTTCATGCGCACGACGTGGACGACTTCTGGTCGTGGAGGGCGGCGTGATGAAGTCCGTGTTCCGTCGGGCATCACCTCGTAGTTCAGATCCCCTAGTCGACGAAGCACTTTGTAGGGTCCAAAGTAGCGCTTTAGGAGTTTCTCGCTCAGGCCACGGCGGCGGATTGGTGTCCACACCCACACCTGGTCTCCGGGTTGAAAGTGGACGTCCCGACGACGAAGGTTATAGCGGCGTGCGTCGACTCGCTGTTGGTCATGAATCTTGATTCTTGCCAGTTGGCGAGCTTCTTCGGCGCGTTGCGAGATCAGTTGAGCATCGTCGATGCCATCGTCGGCAGGCACGTGAGGCAGCATGGCGTCGAGCATTGTGGTAACCGTCCGGCCGTGTACCAGTTGGAACGGTGTCATTCCCGTGGTTTCTTGCACCGCTGTGTTGTACGCAAACGTGACGTACGGCAACACCTCGTCCCATGTCTTGTGCTCTACGTCGACGTACATGGAGATCATGTCGGCGATCGTCTTGTTGAGCCGCTCCGTTAGCCCGTTGGTCTGCGGATGATAAGCAGTTGTTCGTCGATGGCTGGTATGACTGAGCCGAAGAACTTCTTGAGTCAGCTGTGCCATGAAAGACGACCCGCGATCTGTGATCAGCACTTCAGGTGCGCCGTGTCGAAGGAGAATAGACTCGACAAAAAACTTGGCGACTTCTACCGCTGTTCCCGATGGCAAAGCTTTGGTCTCGGCGTATCGTGTAAGATAATCGGTCGCGACGATGATCCACCGATTTCCTTGCGTCGACGTTGGGAACGGCCCAAGTAAATCCATTCCGACCTGCTGGAAGGGCGTAGTCGGTGCAGGTATCGGCTGCAGGAGCCCTGCTGGCTTCGTCGGAGGCCTCTTACGTCGTTGGCACTCATGGCACGACCGTGTGTACAGGTGGACTGTTTTCGGGAGTCTTGGCCAGTAATACTTCTCACGAATCCGGGCGAGCGTCCTGCTGTAGCCAAGGTGTCCAGCCGTCGGGTCGTCATGGCATGCTTGAAAGATTTCTTGTCGCAGGCCGGCCGGAACAACGAGCAGCCAGGCAGGGTTGCTCGTTCCGAAGTTCTTCTTGAAGAGCACGCCTCGCCGCAGAACGAAGCTTGGCAAGTCTCGGGCCAAGACTCGCGGAACTGAACTTCCTTGACCTTCGAGGTGGTCAATCACGGAGCGAAGTTCGGGGTCGTCTCGCTGAAGTGCTCCCATGTCGGTATCTGTGATTGCTCCAAGGAAACGGGCGTCATCATCGTCGTCGGTGGTGTCGGGAGGAGATTCGACTGGGGCCCTTGACAAACAATCGGCGTCATTATGCTTGCGGCCAGACTTGTGCACAATGGTCACGTCGAATTCTTGCAGTCTAAGGCTCCAGCGAGCGAGACGTCCTGACGGGTCCTTGAGGTTGGAGAGCCAACAGAGAGCGTGGTGGTCCGTGACAACGCGGAACGGGATCCCGTACAGGTATGGACGGAACTTGGTTAACGCCCAGATGACAGCGAGACATTCCTTGTCGGTTGTTGAGTAATTTTTCTCTGCCTTGGACAGTGCCCGGCTTGCGTAAGCGATCACCCTCTCTGCTCCGTCTTGTCTTTGGACGAGCACCGCACCTAGCCCGGCGTCGCTGGCGTCTGTGTGAACTTCCGTTTCCGCTGACGGATCGAAGTGTCCGAGGATAGGGGGCGACTGGAGTCTTTCCTTCAGTTCGTTGAATGCTTGTTCTTGCTCCTCCCCCACTGGAAGTTCACGTCGTCCTTCGTCAGATGCGTGAGCGGTGAAGAAATTTTGGCGAAATCGCGAACGAAACGTCTGTAGTATGCGCACAGCCCAAGAAATCTTCGTACGGCTTTCTTGTCTGATGGCTTCGGAAACTCGGCGACAGCGGATGTCTTTGCAGGGTCAGGACTTACACCTTGAGCACTCACGACATGGCCCAGGAATTTGAGCTCACCGTAAGCGAACCGACATTTTGACGGCTTCAGTGTCAGTCCGGCATTCTGGATAGCCTGTAGCACGGCTCGCAAACGTCTGAGGTGCTCGTCAAAGTCGCTGGCGAATACCACGACGTCGTCGAGATAGACGAGACAACTTTGCCATTTCAAGCCGGAAAGAACGGTGTCCATTACGCGCTGGAACGTCGCCGGTGCTGTGCATAGTCCGAACGGCATCACTTTAAATTCGTACAGCCCGTCCGGCGTGACGAAGGCAGTCTTTTCACGATCTCGTTCGTCGACCTCGATCTGCCAGTACCCACTCTTCAGGTCCATCGACGAAAAGTATCGGGCGTGGCGCAGCCGGTCCAGGGTGTCGTCGATGCGTGGCAGCGGGTAGACGTCCTTTTTTGTTACAGCGTTCAGTCGACGATAGTCCACACAGAACCGAAGAGTCCCGTCTTTCTTTTTCACAAGGACTACCGGTGAAGCCCACGGGCTGCTTGAGGGCTGGACAATGTCGTCATCGAGCATTTCTTGGACCTGCTTCTGGATGACTTCTCTCTCTTTCACAGAGACACGGTACGGCGACCGATGAACAGGAAGCGCGTTGTCTTCAGTGACGATTCGGTGTTTCGCAACGGTCGTTTGGCGCACTTTTGACGACGTGGAGAAGCACTCATTGAACTCGGCGAGAAGGTCATTGAGTTTTCGTCGTTGTGGGGTGGGCAGGGTGGGGTCGATGTCAAACTGCGAAGGCGGCGTAGTCTTGGGTGGCCACGGAGGGAGGTCTTCTGATATTCCTGCGATTGCGGCTGAGTCCGGGAGTTCCTCGGCGTGACCCACGGCGGTGCCTTTCGTAAGGTGCTGGGCCTCCTGTCGGAAGTTCGTTACCAGTGCGACAGCGTGTCCGTCTTGGAGCTCCGCGACGCCTCTTGCGATGCCGATCCCTCTTCCTAGAAGCAACTGGAGGCTTCCTTCGAGCAAAACGTCGCCGCAGAAAGTCTCATCAACCCCGACGGGTACGAAAACACTTGACCGCGGTGGTAGGTTCACGTGGTTTGCGAGGACTCGTACCGCGGATGACGTCGCTTTGGGTTCCTCCGGTGGTGGAGCAGGTTTTCGTAGCGTCAGCCGGTTTGCTCCGAGGTCGATGACGGCGCCATACTCGCAGAGAAAGTCCATGCCGAGGATAATGTCCCTCGAACAGTCTTGCAGAACAACGAACTTGACAGGGCACGTCTCACCATGGATCTCGACGCGAGCAGTGCATCTCCCAACCGGCGTGATGAGGTGCCCTCCGGCGGTTCGTATTTGAGGTCCATTCCACGGCGTCGTGACTTTTCGAAGGCGGCGGGAGAGCCTCCCACTCAAGACTGAGTAATCTGCTCCGGTGTCCACGAGTGCTGATGCGTCGTGGCCGTCGATGACAACGTTTAGGTTATTGGACACCGTTGCAGGGGCGTCGTTCCGGTCTCTGGTAGCGTTCGAGTGGGGGCCCTCCGACGTTCGTGGAGGATCTTGGCGTCGGTCGTCTTCGGCAACTCCACCTCCAGGGGTTGCCGCGCCTAGTTTCCCCGGCGTGGAGCGAGGGGCGACAGGCTTTCACGGCGGGGTCGGTGCATCGGCGAAGCGGAACGTCGTGGCGAAGGCGACCGGAACTCTCGGCGGGTCGCAGGCTCGGGGGACTGAGGTCGTCGAAGGTACTCGGCGATCTCCCGAGGGCGTTCACCATGACGGGGGCGCGGGTCGTTCGGGTGGAATCCGCGTAGCCCGAGTCGTCGGTATGGGCATCGGCGGTAGGTGTGGTCCGGTTCCCCGCAATGGAAGCACAGAGGGCGTCGGTCGGGCGTTCGCCACACGTCGGTCTTCCGGGCTGCGCGGGGCTCTTGGGCGGCGTACTTGACCTGGTCTTCGCTGCGGCGGTCGGGCTGCGGTGCAGGAGACAGACGTCGGGGCGGCGCGACATAGGCTCGAGGAGGAGGCGGTGGCCGTCGGGTCACTGCGGCGTAGGTCAAGGTGGGCTCCTCGGGTGCTGCTACGCTGGCAGGAGCCTCCGGTTGAATTGCCCGCTGGACCTCCTCGCGGACAACTTCGGCTATTGACACCGAAGCAGGCTGGTGGGTAGCAGGCAGGAGCTTCTTGATTTCCTCACGGACGACGTCCCGGATGATGTCGCGGATGTCCGGGATGCTGTAGCTGGACGGCGAGAGTGCAGCGAAGCCGGGATGCCTCTGGTAGTGTGAGGCCCGCGCGTGAAGGGCACGTTCGATGTTGGTGGCCTCAGTGATGAAACCTTCGACGGTGGTAGGCGGGCTCCGCACGAGGCCCCCGAATATGTTTTCTTTCACGCCCCGCATTAGGACCCGCAACTTTTTCTCTTCGGGAGCGTTTGGGTCGGCGCGTTTCATGAGGCGGAGAACGTCTTCGACGAAGCTTGTGACGCTCTCGTTTGGCCCTTGGTGTCTTGCTTGGAGAAGTTCTTCGGCACGCTGTCGTCGCTGCTGGTTGGCAAAGGTGCGTCGCAGCTCGGCCTGGAATTCTTCCCACGACGAAATCGACGCTTCGTGGTTCTCGAACCAGGTGCGTGCCGTGCCTTCCAGAGCGAAGTAGACGTTCTGAAGGCACTGCTCCGGTGTCCACTGGTTATGGCGGGCCACTCGTTCATAATGCTGTAGCCAATCTTCAACGTCCTCGTTGATCTCCCCGTGGAAAGGTGTCGGACTCCGGGGTGCGACGGGCAGGTATACGACGGCAGGAGCGGCCGGGGTCTCCGATTGGTTGGCCATCGTCGTCCTCCCTGTCTGCCTGGTCCTGGGTGGCAAGGGTCCTGATTCCGGGGGTAGGCCAAGGTTCCGGCGGCTTGATCGGATCCCGGGCTGGTCTTCACTCGGTTCTTGGGGGCTTGGGCTCGGACTTGAACTGCGGGAAGTCGGAGGGGTACGCGGCAGGGGCATGCGTTACCCCGCACCTCCACCAAAATGTCACGAAGGACAAGTGATGAGGCGGTGAATAACTGAATAAACTAAACGTTTAATGGGGCGAACTTGTGCCCAAAAATAAAAAGGGAACAGAATAAAGTAGAGCGTCGCGGGCGTCGAAGTCGGCGTGACAGCAGAGTCGAACGCTGGGGCGAAACTGACCCTGGCTCGCCACGCGAAACCCCTTATGTACACGCGCGGGCTTCGGGAATAATCGGCGTAGAAGGTTCGACGCGTAGAACATTCTGACCTCGAACAAGCAACAGGATTCTCGAATTTTCCGGAACACCAAATTGCAGGAATAAACAAAATACACGACGCTCCCAGGAATCGAACCCTGGCCTTTCGCGTGGGAGGCTGGCGCGATAACCGTTAGGCCACGCGCGCGCTGCCCACTTGGCCAGCGGCGCGCGCGGCATATCACCCCGCTGGCGTCAATCTTAAGCCTAGGTATTTTAGCGCCCCTGGGTGGGTTTTAAAGGAGCGAGCAACTATGCACCCGACCGTGAAACGAGCTCATACTTTTTTTACGATTTTGAAACTACTTCTTTTGATGTTGCAGTACTGCGTCAAGCACCGATGTACTAGGAAGTCGAAGCGCTAGTCGTCTATACGCCAGCACCGCCTACACGTCATGGAACACGGCCAACGATAACAACCGCGAAACAGTTGCTCCACCAAATCAAGACGAAGCAGACCGGTTTAATAATGACACATATTAAGCATTACCTTTTTGTTAGAACAATTAAAATTTGGAACAGGATTCCTGAAAGTGTTGTCAATTGTGATTCATTGGCCTTATTCTAGAAATGTCTACTTGAATTATATTAGAATCTCATTTCTGCTTATGAGTGTGTAAAAAAGTGTTTCATGTTTGGACTAGGATAGAAATTATTTCCTTGTGTAGCGTGATGTGAACCAGCCTGGTTTTGCTTTTTGTTATACAATGCATAAGGAGTTAATAAATGTATATCATATTGCACGTTACGAGCATGCATGAGATTTGACGATTCCACTCCTGTAAAGAGCCCAAAAGGGTGCGAGGTATTTCCAAATAAATAAATTCCCACATTTATTGGCCTGCACCTTATGTCAAATAGAGAAACTTCCGTACGCGGAGCCTAAGATAGATTAAGTTTCTGAACCACGTCCACGAAACTAAGAAAAACAAAAGTTCCCGCTTTTCATTTTTTTCGTATTTAACTACGTTTTAGAAAACAAAATTTCAGCTGTGTTGGAGACTTGTCAGTGTGTGTGGTGTTACATACAGTCTCGGGTTTTTTTAATCATGTTTAATGTACACCAGGTCGTTTGCGCTGACAATTATTTCAGAAATAATGTAATAGCGGAAGCAACACCAGTTTTGTAGCTATAGTATGTTGCCGCTTAAGAAAGGCAAAAGGGGCCCACCACAAAGAATCATCGCCGCTTCTAACATTAGGGACTTTTCGTAGGTCAGACTTGCTCTCCAATAACGTTACCTGATAATTGTATAGTGCATTCGCACTCCCATCGTCACGGTATCGCTTAATATTATTGGAGTTATCGGAGTGATTAACTAAAACTCCCTGCAACCTTCGCGCTATATTCCATTTCACCTTAGGGTATACCGCAATGGACTCTATCAGGCACCGGACTCAATATATAGCACGGAGAATGTCACGTGGCTTTCCAACTTAGGCGAAGTGATACCTGGCGTGTAAAATCACGCGGTGCGCCTTGAGTGCTAGATTGGCCGACATGACTAGTAACGCCCGTTGAGGTACACCATAAAGGCGAAGCGCAGTCTAGAAACGTGCTAAAGCTAAATATTTCATGCATATATTTGCTGTTATCATTCTCTAACTTGGTTGATGATGAAAAAGAAGTACCCCTCTTACGTATAGTTACGTTGACAAATGAACATCTATGCATTGGAATACTGTATATGTTTTCACACTACACTCAGTAGAACGAGCATTAGCTAAAAAGTGCTGTTAGCTAATAACCTGTTTGTTTTCATGTTGCCGTTGTTATAAGTAAAATCAATTCACTTTTCTAACGGCCCGTATGGAACTCATAAAGGGGCAGTCAACGATTCCAATCTTGAAAGAGTTTGTAGCTTGTAATTTATATAGTGTTTATCAATCGACACAAGCGAGATAAAATTAATCACCTTTCCACAAAATACCGCAATTTTGCTGTACAATTCCAAAGGTAAAAATAATTGTTTCCTCATCTGCAGTCATTTGTGGCGAGTCATGAGAATTATGATGTCACGTCAGGAATAGTATGAGTTGATGAATTAATACGGCTGGACCCTTTGATCAGGGATCAGCTTGCGTCATGTAATCAAAGGCTTTTAAATTCAACCATCAACTAATCTCCGAATAAAATTCTAAGTTATTGAAGAATGGCAAAGAATTTCATATCGCCGCTAAGCGCATGCACCAATCTACCATTCACCAAAAGCGGAAGTAGCAAGGCGTGTGACGGTGATTCCTCTTCGCAACAGGGTGCGTGCACTTTTCGCCCTACGTATTGAAAGGAAGTAAATAAGAGGCTTGTATTCTCCACTCGATACTCGAGCAACTGGCGCTTTCTGTGCCAGTTGCTCTGGGTGGGAAATAATTACGACAGATTTGTTGGAGTCCAATGGTATTCTTGCAACACCCAAAACCCACGAAAAGGCTGAAGGCAAGACCAGGGATCTTGTGATCTACACGGATGCTCAGACTGTGCTGGGGATCTGAAAAGGCTCAAACCTACAGCAAGTCCTACGGTGGCATCTACTGTCAATAAACACACTGGCCTTGCATCGTGCCTATGGTACGAGGGTCAGCATGCGATGAATTACCATGCATAAAGACATCACGGGCAACTCAATGGCTCATGAAGCGGCTCAGAGCGAAGAGGCGTATCCTCCGTCTTCATCCCCCTCGAGTGGCTCCGTGGTGTTCGGTGAATGCAAGATGGACTTCACCCTGAAAGTACGATTCGGTAGAGGATATCCGCAGGGCGTCTAAGGAACCAAAAATAATGCTGCTGCAACCTGCAAACGTTGGTAAAAGGGATAAATACCCGATCCTCGAAGGGCATATCAAGCGCGAAGCCGATGGTACTTCTTCGCAGAATATAATGCAGTGAGAAAGATGACGCCGTGGTTCAAGTGCATCATAGACTTAGCTCAACTCAAACGATTGGAGCCCTTCACATCCTCCTGACCAAAGTTGTCAGAGGTGCAAGGGGATGGAACTGTCCTCAAACTACACCACATCCTCTGGGAGCGCAGAGGCTCCAGGCTAGTCAAAGACAAGATTCCTGAAGCTTCTTAAGGAAGAAGAAAGACACCTTGAGCCTCACAGATTGGACGCATCCGGCTGGGGACTTTTAACGACAAACTAGCGTTTTTAGGTCGCTCCAGGCTTACGTCGCCGGGGACTGAACTGGAGCACTCCATAACAAGATATTCACCTGCTCAACCATTATCTCATCGTCATAAAAAAACGATGTCATGTCTAGTGGACATCGTACCGCTAGAAGTGAAGAACATCTCTGTTTCGGTCTCTGGTAATTTCTGTTTAGAAACGTTCCTTCGAACTCGAAATAGTTTATTATACTTTCAATATATATATATATATATATATATATATATATATATATATATATATATATATATATATATATATATATATATATATATATATATATATATATATATATATATATATATATATTTCTAAATCAAACTTTTTCAGTCTATTTTCAATTTCTATCTTGAGTACCAGCTTCTCTGCTGACCACCTCATTATTGTTATAATCCACAAAGCTTTATTTTCATTTGCATCAGCTGCATTAAGGCTGCCCTTACCAGTAAATTTTATTTATATTAACTTAGACAATTCTTACTGTAATAAATTGTTATTCTTGGTACTTATACTTATTTACTCTTTAAATCACGGATTCTAGTATATTAACATTCCTTCTCGTCATAAAAAAATCAGGACTGCTGACTTGTTCGTACTACATTTTAAACCTAGTATTTGTTTCTTTCACTCACCACATATATTCACTCATTCTTGCAGATATGTACCGCTATCAGCCATTAGCACTGTATCATCTGCATATATAAAGACAGCTGGTAGTGGTGGTCTAGTCTTCTGGCCTACTCTCTATTGTTACAGGTCATAAACGCAAACACTGTTCATTCGGATTTTCTCTACTCCTTGTAAAGTGCAACATATTCAAGTTGAGTACTCAAGTTATTGTGGCACCATCTAACGGCAGTCAGAAGAATCATTCCCTCTCCACTGCTACCCTCCCCATTGTGCCCGTGGAGAACCTTCCTTTTTCTGGATCGGGTGCGCGTAGCCGAACCTCTAAAAGCAGAACAATTGTGGAGAGAGCGGGGGTGAGCTGAAGACGAAACCTGGAAACCGCGCAGCACCCCCGTGACATCACTCGGAACAGGGTGCGAGAGTTCAGAGTGCCCCGACAGTTTGTTTCAATTGTTTTTGAATAAGATTAGCTTGTACAGGCAAGAAAAATGGTTTACTGCTGTTAATCTTAATAGACAGATTATTTATCGCAATTGATTGCCCGATGTCTGAAAATTGTTGCACAATCCATTAACGGTAAAATAAACAAAACAATAAATAAATAATTAATCAATTACTTATATATATAAATACATAAATCTAAATTTAAAATGGTGGTATTGATTTTGTAGCATCCATTGGTTTAACATCACCAAGGAAATTCAAAATCAAAGTAAGTATCCACATCCCATTAATTTCACAACGTCGCTTTTCTAAACGGGGTCTATAACGCCTGACAAAACCTTGTTCTTATAGTATTTCGTAAAACCTCCCCGGCAGGCAATCACCGGTCTGGCACTGTCGATAACAGCAGCGAAAACACATTTAAATGACGTTTTTTCCAGATCTGCTGATTATTTACTTACAACACTGGTAGTACTTTTGGCCTTTATAAGGAGTGTTTTTTCGGAAAAAGGAACGAAAACCGGACAAATACCACTCACTGCATGTACATCAGAATTTGAGTACTTTTCTGGTTGAACAAGAACGTTTACTACATCACCCTACCAATGTAATTGAAAAAATTAGCACGCCGTTAAATACATATCAAATATTATTAAACATTATCTGCATCATCAATCTATACATAAGGTTGCCATCAAAACTATTTCAGAGCTGGATTCTTCTTATTCGGTTTGCAATATGCGGCTTGATTCAAAACTGAGTATTAAGTTGAAAGACCTTCTAGTGAGTTTAAATAATCATCTCTATTGAAAAACAAAAATTTGCCCGAAAGTCATTTCCTGTAAAAGGTCAATTCTACTGTATTATGAGACTCGTTTTACTTCCAGTATAGCCTGAATAATTGGATATCTCTCGAGATTTACCAGAGGTCGCCGGATTTGCCTAGAACTCACCGGCAATTACGGATAGTCACCAGGATACTGCCGAGCTTCACCAGGGCCCGTTTGCTCGAAGCTGGTTAACTAACAGCGGTTAACCGGAGTTTCCCTACGAGGGAGAAGTTTAGGTCACGTGACCTGCAGAGTAGGCACACCGGAGTAAAATAGTACCTAGCCTCAGACAATATGGCTGCTACGGCTGCTCGTCACGCTTGGGAACATTTATTTTGTACGAAGATGCGTCATCCTCGTGCCACGAAAGGGACATTTCAGCACAGAGTCTACAGTCGGAGTACGACGGCAGCTCGCCCACCGCCGGACAGCGAGCGTGCTGTGGCAGCTACGCTTGACTGGTCACGTCGAAGTTCGAAGTTCCACGCATCGCCCTCTGAAGTGGACTTGTTTCAACGAATGCTACAGTCAGCGGGACCTTCAAAATGTATTAACCTAAGTTCGAGTTCACGCATCGCCCTCTGAAGTGGACTTGTTCTAACGAATGCTACAGTCAGCGGGACCTTCAAAATGTATTTACCTAAGTTCGAGTTCACGCATCGCCCTCTGAAGTGGACTTGTTTCAACGAATGCTACAGTCAGCGGGACCTTCAAAATGTATTGCACCTAAGTTCGAGTTCACGCATCGCCCTCTGAAGTGGACTTGTTTCAACGAGATGCTACAGTCAGCTGGGACCTTCAAAATGTAGTAACCGTAAGTTCGAGTTCACATCGCCACTCTAAGTGGACTCCTTCTAACGAATGCTGCAGTCCAGCAGGACCTTCAAAACGTATTTACCTAAGTTCAGTTCTTTACCTCGCCCTCAGAAATTGGACTTGTTTCAACAAAATCACCATCGTGCGGGACCTTCAAAATGTATTAACCTAAGTTCGAGTTCACGCATCGCCTCTGAAGTGGACTTGTTTCAACGAATGCTACAGTCAGCGGGACCTCTCAAAATGTAATTAACCTAAGTTCGAGTTCACGCATCGCCATCTGAAGTGGACTTGTTCTCAACCGGATGCTACAGTCAGTGGGACCTTCAAAATGTATTGACCTAAGTTCGAGTTCACGCATCGCCCTCTGAAGTGGACTTGTTTCAACGAATGCTACAGTCAGCGGGACCTTCAAAATGTATTAACCTAGAGTTCGAGTTCCGCATCGCCCTCTGAAGTGGACTTGTTCTAACGAATGCTACAGTCAGCGGGACCTTCAAAATGTATTTACCTAAGTTCGAGTTCACGCATCGCCCTCTGAAGTGGACTTGTTTCAGCGAATGCTACAGTCAGCGGGACCTTCAAAATGTATTAACCTAAGTTCGAGTTCACGCATCGCCCTCTGAAGTGGACTTGTTTCAACGAATGCTACAGTCAGCGGGACCTTCAAAATGTATTAACCTAAGTTCGAGTTCACGCATCGCCCTCTGAAGTGGACTTGTTCTCAACGAATGCTACAGTCAGCAGGACCTTCAAAATGTAATTAACCCAAGTTCAGTTCACGCATCGCCACTCTGGAGGCGGACTTGTTTCAGCATGAATGCTACAGTCAGCGGGACGCTTCAAAGTATGATATTAACCTAAGTTTCGAGTTCACGCATCGCCCTCTGAAGTGGACTTGTTTCAGCAGACTGCTACAGTCAGCGGGACCTTCAAATGTATTAACCTAAGTTCGAGTTCACGCATCGCCCTCTGAAGTGGACTTGTTCCGTAGATGCTACAGTCAGCAGGACCTTCAAAATGTATTTACCTAAGTTCGAGGTTCACGCATCGCCCTCTGAAGTGGACTTGTTTCAACGAGATGCTACAGTCAGCGGGACCTTCAAAATGTATTAACCTAAGTTCGAGTTCACGCATCGCCCTCTGAAGTGGACTTGTTCTAACGACTACTACAGTCAACGGGACCTTCGAAATGTGTTTACCTAAGTTCGAGTTCACGCATCGCCACTCTGGAAGTTGGACATTGTCGCAAGCGGATGCTACAGTCAGCGGGACCTTCAAAATGTATTAACCTAAGTTTCGAGTTCACGCATCAGCCCTCTGAAGTGGACTTGTTTCGGCGAGATGCTACAGTCAGCGGGACCTTCAAAGTGTATTACGCCTAAGTTCGAGTTCTGCACATCGCCCTCTGAAGTGGACTTGTTTCAACGAATACTACAGTCGGCAGGACCTTCAAAATGTATTAACCTAAGTTCGAGTTCACGCATCGCCCTCTGAAGTGGACTTGTTTCAACGAATGCTACAGTCAGCGGGACCTTCAAAATGTATTAACCTAAGTTCGAGTTCACGCATCGCCCTCTGAAGTGGACGTGTTTCAGCAGAATGCTACAGTCAGCAGGACCTTCAAAATGTATTAACCTAAGTTCGAGTTCACGCATCGCCCTCTGAAGTGGACTTGTTCCAACAGATGCTACAGTCAGCGGGACCTTCAAAATGTATTAACCTAAGTTCGAGTTCACGCATCGCCCTCTGAAGTGGACTTGTTTCAACTAGCTGCTACGAGTCAGCCGGGACCTTCAAAATGTATTAACCCTGAAAGTTCGAGGTTCACGCATCGCCCTCTGAAGTGGACTTGTTTCAGCAGAATGCTACAGTCAGCGGGACCTTCAAAATGCGCCTGTGCCCTGGAGTTCGAGTTCACGCATCGCCCTCTGAAGCGGACTTGTTTCGACTTGAATGCTACAGGTCAAGCGGGACCTTCAAAATGTATTAGCCTAAGTTCGAGTTCACGCATATCGCCCTCTAGAGAGTGGACTTGTTTCAGCTTGAATGCTACACAGTCCAGCGGGACCTTCCGTCTGTATTAACCAAAGTTCGAGTTCACGCATCGCCCTCCGAAGTGGACTTGTTTGCGACGAAATCGCTACAGTCAGCGGGACCTTCAAAACCTGTGGCAGACCTAAGTTCGAAAGTTCACTTGCATCCGCCCTCTGAAGTGGACTTGTTTCAACGAAGTGCTACAGTCAGCGGATTTACCTGCAAGCAATGTATTAACGCTAAGTTCGAGTTCACGCATCGCCCTCTGAGAGTGGACTTGTTTCAGCAGATGCTACAGTCAGCGGGACCTTCAGAAATGTATTAACCTGAGTTCGAGGTTCACGCATCGCCCTCTAGGAGTGGACTTGTTCACAACGAGATGCCTGCAGTCCAGCGGGACCTTCAAAATGTATTTACCTAAGTTCGAGTTCACGCATCGCCCTCTGAAGTGGACTTGTTTCAACGAGATGCTACAGTCAGCGGGACCTTCAAAAAATGTATTAACCTGAGTTCGAGTTCACGCATCGCCCTCTGAAGTGGACTTGTTTCAACGAGATGCTACAGTCAGCTTGACCTTCAAAATGTATTAACCTGAGTTCGAGGTTCACGCACCGCCCTCTGAAGTGGACTTGTTCTAACGAATGCTACAGTCAGCGGGACCTTCAAAATGTGTTTACCTAAGTTCGAGTTCACGCATCGCCCTCTGAAGTGGACTTGTTTCAACGAATGCTACCACGGTCAGCGGGACCTTCAAGATGTCGTCAATCTAGAGGATTCGAGTTGCACGCATCGCCCTCTGAAGTGGACTTGTTCCTGGCGAAATGCTACAGTCAGCGGGACCTTCAAAATGTGCTTACCTAAGTTCGAAGGTTCACGCATCGCCCTCTGAAGTGGACTTGTTTCAACGAGTGCACTACAGTCAGCGGGACCTTCAAAAATGTAGTAACCTAGAAGTTCGAAGTTCACGCATCGCCCTCTGAGAAGTGGACTTGTTTCAACGAGATGCTACAGTCAGCGGGACCTTCAAAATGTATTAACCTAGGTTCGAGTTCACGCATCGCCCTCTGAAGTTTGGACTTGTTCTAGCTGAATGCTACAGTCAGCGGGACCTTCAAAATGTGTTCACCTAAGTTCGAGTTTACGCATCGCCCTCTGAAGTGGACTTGTTCTAACGAATGCTACAGTCAGCCCGGGACCCTCAAAATGTATTTACCTAAGTTCGAGTTCACCTGTCGCCCTCTGAAGTGGAGCTTGTTCGACCGATGCTACAGTCAGCGGGACCTTCAAAATGTATTAACCTAAGTTCGAGTTCACGCATCGCCCTCTGAAGTGGACTTGTTCCAACAGATACAGCAATGCAGCCG